>OMNM01034146.1:0-17940 GCA_900302745.1 Parablennius parvicornis | reverse complement strand
AAAAAAAAAAAAAAAAAAAAAAAAAAAAAAAGAGAGGCAAAGCGAAGAGCAGCATCGGGAGCGGACGGGAAGACGTGAGAGAGTGAGTTGAGATTAGGGAGAGAAGCTGAGGATGGAGCCCCTCAGTGCTCGTGGCCTGCCCCGGCTCTCCTGGATCGACACCCTCTACAGCAGTACGTATCTCTCCGCTCATCTCTTTGCTCCATTTACCCGTGCAGCTTTACCTCTAGCCATTTTACCCTGCCACCCTTCCCTCCTCCTCCTCCTCCTCCTCCTCCTCCTCTTCCTCTCCATCTCAAGCGCTGCCTGTTCGCGTTACGACCACAGCTACATGCACACAGGGAGCACTTTGCATTCTGTCAGGACTTCCAATTAGTGTGCATTATTGTGGCTGCCTACAACGCGACGGTCAAACCTTTCCACCCCTCCTTTTGTTTTCTTTCTTCATTCACCTCGAATAGTGTTAACAACTCCTGTCAGCTGTTGTGAGGCTTTTTTTTTTTTCACAGAAGATGGGGAAAGCCCTGAGATATGCAGTGTGAGGGAGAGTGAGTCACGCTTACAACCTGGAGGTAGAACTTTATGTTCCATCCTATCGAGGACACAAGCTGTCTGATGTTGAATTTTTAATCTGCTCTTTATTGTGGTGTTACACTACGCTACAGTCTTTACATGTTGCACCGTACGCACGGACACTTTCCCATCAACTGTTTAATGTGTTTAATGTACATAAATTCAAGTCGGAGAAGATGATTTACATCGTAGCAAGGGATGTGTGACAGTCTTTGGTCCAACCATCTTTAGCTCCCTGTTTGTGTGTTGTTGTGTTTTGGACACATGACACTGGCTTTTGGGATTTGCTCTGCTGTGTCACCATTGTTTCCGAGTGGGACTGAGCAGGAGGAGGAGGAGGAAGAAAACACTGTTCAAGCACGTTGCCCGAAGCGTATTGGAGTGGGCAGATGTTTTCCTAAGTTTTTCAAAGCGACCGACGAGAAGCGCTTCACAAACGATGCTGCTGCTGTTCTGTGTGAAACAGGTGGCTCGTGGCTTTGGTTACAAGTAAAACACTCGGTTCTTTACGGTTAGTCCAACACTGTTATTGCTGAATGAGTTATGCAAATGTGTAAGTGAGCTGCATGTTTTGTGCGATGGTGGTCAGCAATTTGCTTGATTGTGTGTACTGTGAAATATGAACTATCAACAGAAGAAATGAAAATGAGCTTCTGCTCTGGTTCTGTTTTTGAGATTGAGGTTTAGTGGATTTGGAATAAAATACTACATGGAATCCATATAAAACAAAGTGTAAGCTCATAATAAATGTTACATGGGCGGCATTAAAGCTTTTACCTGTAAACAAATGTCATTGATTACTTATCAATCATTAATTATCAATGATTCGTCATTTATATTTGAACAATACAGGAAATGCTGAATACGCACACAATACTACTTGGTGTGTTGCTTTTCATTCTGGAAAAAAGGAGGCATTTCAGTATTTAATGTACTTTAAATAAATTAATGTTACATAATTTGCTGTGAGATGCTGATAGGGGAGCTTTAGTGCAGACAAGCTGTGGTTTAACCCTCCATGTTGTAAAACAATATTCAGAAGGAGATATGTTGCTTATGCTCATAATACACAATCTTTGTAAAAGTAGATGTAAGTGTTCACGAAATCCACAATATGTTTTTTTTTCTTTTTTTCTCACAGTTGTGTTATTTTGGCAAAAAAAACACATCACATTAGCAAGTGAAAATGGAAATCTTTTGTCCTGCTTTTGGGTGTCTGTGCTCGGAGCCACTGAACACGTTTTTGAAAGCGACTCCCAAGATGCAACATTTTGGAAATGCTTTAACTCGGTTTCGGTGGAAACGGGGTGCGGAAATGCAACTTTTCAGAAATTATGCTACCGTGCATGCTTGCCACAGTTGTAGTAAATAGCTCTTCTCCATATTGTACTGGGACTTTGTACTTTGAGTTGACAGTGACATGTAATAACAATTCAACTTGGTCGTCTCTCCACACAAATGTCCAAGTTCTTCTATTGTTAATGTTTAAAGCGTATTGTTCTCTTTAAGCATGTGTGTGTGGTTTCATTACAAAAACAACCAACAGCGCCAACTCGTGGCCTCGCATACTAATCTCATTGTTTTCAGTGTTTCTGCCATTTCTGTGAAACATTGCGTTTCTACTTGAAACGTGTAAATGGGTCATAAGTCAAAATCACACTGGATGTGTTTTTATCTAAATATCAACAAACATTTCATTTCAGAAGACGATTTGATTTTGTAATTGAGCAGAAAATTGCAAATTCCTATTTAGCCTTATAACATGATTGCAGCCAGCGTACAAACCTGACTTAGTGTTTATCAAAGGAACCGGGAAGATGTTAACTCCTGGTTTGACCTACAAAAATCTGCCGTCTCCGTAGTGTCGGGGTTTTTGAATACAGACCGAAACACGAGCACTTTTCAAGACTCAAGTGCTTCCCCTGCAAAGTGTCAACGCTGTCGGTAACTGCGAATGCATTACAGGAGAGGATATTCTCAGCACAGGATTTATAGTGCTCGCATTAGTCCACTTTTAAAAAAATGGATTAGGTCAGTTTAATTGTGTGGAGAGGGAGTTTGATCACCGGGGGCCTTCCAGTATGCCATTTTCTCTGTACTATTTTAATAATAGGCTATTTTGGTTGTGGCATTTCTGTGAATAGGAGATGAACACATCCTAATGTAACACCTGACGTGCACAAACACATTTGAAATTCAGAGAGGCTCGATATGTGCATTCACAGACGGGCTTATTAGCATCACAACAGACCGGATCAGGGCTTAAATACGACCTATTTTGTGGGAAAAGGCCACGGTGCCATTGATGCACCTGTCATTTCATCATTATTTTTTATTTTGCCACTGTCCTTCATCCTGTCTATTCTTTGTGTCCCTTTTTGTGTGAATTTATTTGTGTATGGCTGCTGAACTGACCCTGTTAAAAAATGGGCCACCAGCAAGTGCATCTTGACCACTTTAACACAGCCATGCGATTTGTTGGTGGTTATAAATGGTGTATGACAACCCAGTAGCACTCTTCTTAAACCTCCTGTGCTGAGCGTGCGGAGGTAATTGCATCCTTTTATTTTTTTCCTCCTCCAGCCACTGAGACTGTGTTAATGGCTCGGTGTTAAGCAGTGACCGCACATCCTTAACTCTGTGCAGAGTGAAGGGTCGGATCCTTGAAGCCACAGCGGCGTTCCCCCGAGAAGTCTTTCTGTTTAGCTCCACTTTTAGTCCACCGCTGACTGAGGCACTATTTCCTTCCCACCAGCTTTGTGTTTGTTGTGCAGATGGTAATATTGAAAGTCATAAAACACTAATATATTTGCACACACACACAGAGAGCAAAGATAAATAAAGAAATGGAGGACGAGCTGTGAGGGAAGCTGCAGAACTGTGAGTAGCTTTTTGTACTGAGTGTATCGGTGTAAGTACACAAACACACTCCTCAAACAGAATCAGCCTGGCCCGGCCTCTCGTCACTCATCCTCTGCCCCGTTTGTCCGGTCAGCAGCGTAAGTGGTCGACTCCCAGACGGCTATTAAGCCAGTGAGTCTTTGTGTGCCTGCGTGTGTGTGTGTGTGTGTTTCAATTACAAATCAACCAAACCCTCTCATTTCCTCTCATCCTTTCCACCTCTTTGTTTCTCTTCTTGTGCTTGATTACCGTCTCAAGTGTTTCTCACACGTTTTGATGAAATTAAGCAGTTTTGTGACCCTCTGCAGGAGGCTCAAATGTGTGTTTTTGTTTTTTTTTATTCTGTTGTGATCTGATTTGTCTTTGTTTTCTCTCTTAAACTTACGTTGGTGGTGGGCACCATGTTGGTTACTTTGTTTATTTGTTACAGAGCAAGTTGCTGCATCACAGATTTTAAAAAAAACCCCAAAACAAAACATTTTTGTCTAAGACATAAAAAGACAGCTCTGATTAGTTTTTGGTGTTAAATTGCATGGCATAACATGCAGTTATGGGATGACTAGATGACTGTGGGTTTTAAAAAGTAACAACATATTTCATGTTCCTTGTAATGTGGCACCATTTTAAAGTGAGATTTTATCGAATTGTGACGTTTCAGAAACTTCAAAACAGATTTCAATAGTTATGAGTAACATTTTCCGCCCTAAAAAAAAAAAAAAACCACAGCGGACCAGATCCATTCAAAGTCATGGAATCAAAAAAGGCATCAGTTTTGTTTTTTATTGTGAAGTCTTTGCTGCTTCCGATTTATTCACTGGGGATTGTATCGTATTACTAGGAGCAGCGGACTAAAACGCCACGAGCTGCAAGATCAGCAAGAGCTGCATTGACATGGAAGTCATGGTGTTGGTGTGAAGAATGTGTCTGTTGAAAGCTGCATGGATGTGACGTAAGGTATTTTGCACCAGGTAGCAAAAATGATGAAGCTTTATATGACCCCTTATTAAAATGAGTTTGATACAGCTGGATTAAAGAGGGCAGTATTGCTTTGTTTCCATTTTTGATTTGAAAGAAAGAAATAGCACAGCCCAAGTTTTTGTAATTTTACATCTCTATTGTTATTGTTGTAATGTTATTGTTGTAATGGAGACTGTGATATTTTTGATATTTTTAAAGAAGGTTAGTGATCTACACACATTCACTGAAATCATCGGAGTTGTAAGTCGTTTGTTTGCCTCTAAGGCCAGGTCTCATGTCCCTTGTCAAGCAGGACCGTTTCCACCTCCACAGCTTCCCTGGCCGACGTCTGACTTCAGACCGTCAGCCTGCGCTTGTAACCTTGAGAGAATTAGCCCCATTCGATTCAGTGCCACGTGCCGCTAAGACAAACATGAAAGCAAAGCCAGATTATGTAATATTCAGAGTATAGGCGCTTTTTGGCGTGGCAGAGCTGAGGTGGCACGTGCACATGCAGAGACATACGCGTGCGCATATGTCAAAAATGATTTTCACTAATCCGAGTCGCAGTGAGGAAGGCTCCGAATTATCTGCGGCTCAAAGGGAACATTTTGTTGCATCCTGTGTGTGTGTGTGTGTGTGTGTTGGGAAAGACTTTACTTCGGCCCAGTTAACCATGAAAAATATCAATGTGTGAGTCAGTGCGGGCCATTTGGCAGTTTTTAGGTTTGAGAAATCCCAACTTCCTGCTGTCAGTATTCGCAGATGTTAATATAGAGTAACATGTTTCTGCTGAAAGTAATCTTATGCCTACCAGATAGTGCTCTCTAATCAGATATTGTAAAAAAAAAAAAAAAAAAAGAAAAGGAAAAACAACAACCCACAAGTGCAGTGCTGAGTCATTAATCCCAGGAAAGTGAATATTACAGTACAGTGGATTCTGGCTGCATGATGTTAGTAACTAAGCCTAATGCTAAAGGTGGCCGGGGTGGGATTTGTGATGGAACGAGCGGTGCAGATGTTTCCAGCAACGTGCAGCACAGCAGGTCTCCTCTCTTTTATTTATTTTGCAAAGCTTTTATTTTGACGAAATCTTTGAAAACTGAATGTCAGTTGGATGTAATGAAGACAAATGAGAGTAATTAAAGAACTTAAGCCAGTACAAAACTTGCAGGTATAATACTTTTTTTGTCTTAAGGATCCCAACAGACGTTAACTATATTGTGAATTTTTACCATCAAAGCGTAAGAGTTTGTAACACAGGTAATGAAATCATCAGTGTATGTTTATGTTTGTCTGTTTGTCTGTTAGCAAGATTATGTCAAAACCATTACCTGGATTTTGTCGAAACGTTCACCACAGATGGATATTACTCCATGGAAGATTCCTTCAAATTTTGGAGGTGCTCTGGATCCGGATTCCAGATCCGGATTTCATTTTATAGGCTTTTAAGGATCACGTAAAAACTTCTCATCAAATTTTGGCGTACATAAGAAATCTTTCATTGCTCTTGTTGTTTGTTAAAATGTGTTTATTTGTTGTGGTTTGTCCATATTTGCTGGTGAAGAAGCTTTAATCATTATGATGGGAGGACAGGTCTGATCTTTGTCGATGACAAATGTATTTCAGTAGAAGGGAGAGTGAAGCTCCGTTTGCACGCTTTCAAGTGAAAACGCAAATCCTTTGTCGCGTATTGGGTGTCGTTATACACAACAATGGTGCTCCGAGCCACTGAAAATGCAATTTTTTGAGATGTAGTAGAAGCAGTACACCATTTTCAGGGTTTCTGCGCTTGCTGTGTAGACAGATGTCGAACAAAAATGCAAAAACCATGACTTTTGACTCCGAATGTCGTGTATATGTTGCCTAAGTAAACCATAAAATCACACGTTTAAAAGCAGATGCAAATATTCAGCTCTGTATATACCATTTAAAGTACATCAAACATGTCAAACTATGTTCAGAGTTTTTTCCACTTGTTGTTTAGACATATCTGGTGGGACTTTCTCTAAAATGTCATGCATTACATTTTTATTTCCTCGTGTCGAGAGTTGCGTCCCTGAAAGATGAGCCAGATGGTAACTGTGTTTGAGGTCATATAGGTCCGTGTTTCCATGCACCGAGTTTCACATGCTGTCAAGCTTCTGCTCTGGTTCTCCTCTACATCACTTCAGCTGGTATGGACGGACAATTCCCGGCGGCGAGCCGCTCCTGGCTGACTTCGACCCAGTCCCAGTTCTGTCTTTAAGTGTTTAATGTTAGTAGTTAACCGGGCCGTCACACGGCTCGCTTTGGCAAAAGGGAGCACGGCGGAGTGATTCTGGAGAGCTTCCCAGCCAAGTGTTGGAGCAGAATTTAATCCAGCCGGGGATGTCTCATTTATCACACCCTGCCAATCTATTTCTACCAGTCTCCCCCGGCTCTCGCTATATCAGTCTGAATCACCAGTGGTGCTCACCTCAGCAGCGGCAGAGACAAATCCAAATCGATGAGATCTCTAAGTTGATCACAGATGGCAACGCAACAAAATCCAACTCGAAAAATCAACTCAAAGTCCAGTGTCATTTTGAAAATTCCACGTCTTCACTGTTGGTATACAATTTGAGAGTGTGGCTAATTCTTCATCTTCACAAATAAAACGAATCAAAAAAAAAAAAAAATCAATTAACTGCTGGATAATAGAAAATATGCCAAATATACGTTATGTTTTTTTTATAAATTGTGTTAGTAATTTCTGTTGGAAACAAAGGAAATCGTAACATTTCATCTGCCGTTGACAGTCTGCTTTGTGCCAATACAAGTAATTTTTGGTTAAAAACCTGAGCAAAATATAACTAAGATACAGAACATTTTTAAAAGTTAACTGTTTTGAAAACAAAACATCAGTATTTTTTGGACAGACTTAACAGATATGCCCTGCTCCTTGACTGATTCACTCACTGTTACTATTACTATTGCTGCTGTATCGTGTCTTTCTGTCTATATAATGGATGTTTGGTCATTCTGGGCTTTTCTTTGTCAGATTTACACTCTGATGTGTCTTCATTGACCTTCGGCTATTCAATTTCGTCCAAACTGATCGGCAGATGAATCTGTTTCTTTGATTCACAGTACTGTAGCTATAGTAACAGACACACTTGGACACACACACACACGGAGTCAGCGAAAGCATTGTTGTTATGTAATACAGCCATCTCCACTGCCTCCTCAGTGCCAGGCTTCTCTGTTTCGTGTCGAAGCATCTTTTTTCCCTTTGGGCCTGTTGAGGCTTATGTAATAGGATTCCTGTTCGCTCCTTCAAAACGCTTCAAAAACTGTTGCAGGACGCTGCTGAGTTTTATGGTTCGATAGAAAAATGACGACAGGATAAACAATTTCATGAACAGATACAATGACTTTATAGATTTTTTCATACCTCTATCAATCATGTTTGCCTCTGTTATTGAGACTCGTGTCGCAGCGGGCTTGAATCTGTCCCACCTGACAGTTGATGGGGACATCGTGCTCGCACACCAGAGGCTTGGGAGTTTTATAGTTGAGACTCGCACAAGATATCCATCCAACTTTGTCATCTGTCCATTTGAATGTCAGCATTTTTACCGTTTCCATAGACATTATTTTCCCAGCACCTGCTGTCAATAGAATCTGTGCTTGTCTCTCTGTGAGATATTGGTGAAACATCTCCATTTGTCAGGAAGTCTGGGTTTCAAGGAAAAAAACGACAACCTCTAAAAACTTAAACGTTCCATGCTTGTGAGCTATTGTTTGGATAGATCGTGTTTACTCGTGCCGAAAAGGATAAACATGCATGAGGTTAATGTCTCATTGTGACAGAGCTGAAGGGAGCAAATGAAAGATCTGCTCTGAGTTGTAACACTAACTTAGCCTCTCATTCACCCACAGTCCTGCTGGTGGCCGGGGTTCATTCAGTGACAACCTCCTGAATAATAGATGAAGGTTTTGGCCCGTCTTAGTAGTATTGTGGCTGTTTTACACAGAGGAAAACAAGTTTGAACATAGACGGGATATCTGGGGTTAGACAACTACTTTCTATATGAGAGACTCAACTGTCTTTTTTTGTTGTTGTAGGAACTAGAAAATGACGTCTGACAGCAAACTGCGCTCTTTCCAATGTGGTATAATGAAAGTCTCCTAGCTTTAGCTGTAAACATCCAATTTAGAGAGTTTAAACTTCATCATATTGTATAATTAACGTATTTCTTCTCATTGATCGAGAAACCGTTTACCGATTTAAAGAGGTGTAAGGAACTTTTTTGTTTGACTCTTACATGGTTTGTTCAGCTTAAAAAGCAGCATAAGCGAACACCAAGAGTAAGAATATAAAGAAAAACATGGTGTTAAGAGGTATTTGGTGTAACGTTAACAAATATTTAATTTGTAAATATTTTTTGTCTCTTTTAGCCATTCAAGCAAATCACCATTGTTCTTAGAATGAGGGCTTCAGAAATGCAAATGTCCCTGTGATCATATTCTAGGAATCATTTTGGAGGATTTCTGTTTGGGGGAAATTGTTTCTTAAAGATACAGCGTATACGTTTAATGGCAGCTACTAGATTACAAACACCTGAGCACCCTTTGTCTTGCCCACGCTGTCTAACTGCATCAAGAGAACCTATTGTGGCCTTGTGAAAACTTCGAAAGCGCTCCGTAGAATCAGCACTTATACTTGGACTTGCTGCAAAATCATGCCAACCAAGTCAGTGGAAGAGAACCTACTACATGTAAATAATTACATATTTATATTTCTCATGCATCATCTTTAAATGACTGTTTATTGGGGTAGTACTGAATCAGTAATTCAATTTGTGGGGGGAAAAAAAATAAACATCTTGGTCTGAGTTTGGAGGTTCTTTGTGTTTTTGAGAAGAATGAGTAATTTAACTACAATCATTTATATTGCAATTT
Organism: Parablennius parvicornis; assembly: GCA_900302745.1. NCBI lineage: Eukaryota > Metazoa > Chordata > Actinopteri > Blenniiformes > Blenniidae > Parablennius > Parablennius parvicornis. The sequence continues at coordinate 8,583 of OMNM01034146.1, read as the reverse complement.
TTCACAGTTTATTTTTTTTTGTCTCTGGGTGTCTTCATGGGTGAAGCTCTAAGATCCTTTGTTGTGCTTGATGTTAGAGGGTGTGTCATGTGTCTGAGTGTGTTTGCGTTGCGTGAGTCTGTGGGGACCTTCGCCATGTCCTGAGGCACCGAGCCGTGTTGCTGCCTGCGTGTGTGTGTGTGTGTGTGTGTGTGTGTGTGTGTGTGTCTGTGTGTGTGTGTTACTATAGAGGGCAGGCATCCTGTAGGGCTATAGTAACCACCAACCTCGGCCTCTCCTGCCACCCATGCCCCTTTCCACCTCAGCCAATCGGCACAGAATAACTCCTCTGGCTGGGCCAATGGTGCGGCTGGCATGTTTACATGCTCCCGGAAGGCAAGGGGCCATCATTAAGCATTCAGGGTAGTCAAGCGAAATAGAAGAGAGGAGGAGGAAGGAAGGAAGAAAAAAAGGGGAGGAGTGGGGGGAGACGGGACCGGGAGATGAGGCCATTATGAGTTGAGAGGGCTGATGGATGCACTCGGGCCACGATGAGCCAGACTCAGGTGAACAACTGCGTACAGGTCATACATCACCTCGGGTTTTTCTCAGAGGGACTCGCGCTACGTCCTTAAATCACGGTTATAAATTGAACCGCACGCATGCTTTGTAACACGTGTATTAGAAGCCGTCAAACCAACATGTTACAGACCTGCAGGTTTCCCCCCCTCCCTGTCTCGCTGCCTTTGTGACACTGTATATGTTTACATGTGTGACTGAGTGTGTGTGTGTCATTAAAGATTAACGGCCCCGGTAAGAGTTGGCTTTCTGGTCTCAGTGTGTTGTCTTTCTGCTGGAGTCCATGATGTTCAAAGATGTTCATGTTCAGCCTCTGACATTTGAGAAAGCCTTCTTTGTAGTAGTAACAGACGAGTGGAGGGCATTAATGCATCTTGTCAGAGGTGTATGATGGGAGCAGAGGGGACCGCAGTATATAGGCTGGGGACTTGGGGATATGAGGAAATATGGCATGTCGTTTAAATGAGGTTGTAACCTACAATATTAGGAATTAGTTGAAAGCTTTCAGAGATCGATGAGGAGGGACTGGGTTTTCGTTTTGAGAAATACCTAGAATAAGGTAGCTATGTTGCTTTAATAATATGTACGATGTGGCTTTCTCGAGGAACTTAGTCAATGGGAACACATCGAAATGGAATCTTTTTCGACACAATGGGTAAGATATTAGGTGTTTTGGCATCCTGTGTCCATTTATATGCAAAAAAAAGCCTGAAAATCTGCTTGACTTTGCTAATTGCAGTTTTATTGTTAAGTCTTTGACAATAAACTACAGTGTCCAAATAACACCTGTGAGTCAAAGAATACTGTTGCGGAGATTAAAGAAACCTAAACGTATTTATTTGATGTCATTGTAACAGATCAAGTCAAGTCTGAAAACCAAAATTCAAACTGAATAATAAAACTGAATCCGTGAATGATTAGAACTTACTGTTTGCGCACTATTTGTCAGTATTTAGCCATCCTTCGTCGCTCCCACACATACTCTCATTCACACCTACAAGCACATTTAGAGTCACCAATCAATAAATCAAACACGTGTTTTTGGCCTGTGAGAGAAAACCAGAGTTCCTCGAGACATAGAAAGGCTCCCAAACCCAACTGAGACCCGAACTGGAGACGTTCTTATGATGAAGATTCCACACATTAATCAGACCATTCTAACCAGATTTTATAGCATACAGTGTAGGTTCAAGAACATATCTACCTTTTCACAATGCTTTTTACATTTACTTCTTTTATGCTCTTGATATTTGAGATTTTTTAAATAGTGTTTGTAGATTGTTGTCACTGTAGACTATTCTTTTATTCGATTAACATTACTTAATGTTAATTTCATTTAATCCGTCGTGAAGCGAACATCATGGTCAAGTTGAAGGAGACAAACTAAGCTCATGTGTTCCTGTCATCTCACTGTTTGTTTAATCTTCCCCCTTTTCCTTCGATGCTATATTAATAGGATTCTGGCACCGCTCCAGACTGATTTCTCTGCCGAGGCCGCTCTTTTAAACCACCACCCGCTTTCTATTCACCACTTAACTGTGACCTTTGTTGATGGGCTGAACTCAAAATCAATGCAGTAATATCCACAAGGCCTTGCTTCAGTTTGTGTGTCTGTGTGTGTGTGTGTGTGTGTGTGTGTGTGTGTGTGTGTGTGTGTGAACACACATCATACCAGATAGCCTTGTGCTTTTCATTTTTATCAGGCACCACACTGCATCCTCACATTCACTCTTATCTCCCCCCCGTCACTCCTTCCAGGGTCTCGTTTATTAGAAATCTTTTAAAATAAACTCCCTCAAACAAAGGTCAGCCTCAAGTCGATGCATACATCAGCATACATACATATCTGTTTGTGTGTGTGTGTCTGTGCGTGTGTGTGTGAAAGGAAGAACACTCGGTGTTATCACACTGTGTTGTCGCCTTTCTGTTTTCTTTTTGCTGGTGTTTCTCTTTGGATCCTTCACCTGCCATCAGTTCTTTCTGGACAGAAGTGAGTGGTTGAGGTCAGAAAGCGTCAAAAAACGACACCAACCAAAAAGCAGCAGTCATGGCTGGAATGAATTAGACCACGTTTACGTTTTTTGATATGATGAAACTTGCAATATAGAGAAAAAAACTGCCACTGTCTAATAAGAACAGTTCATTTCAGTTCCACTCAAACCTCAATCCTTCTGCTTGTCCTGCGTTCATCTGTGTCCTGAGTTTTGAGTTGTTTGTGCTGGAGCTGATCCCCACTGACTATAGATGAGAAGCAAGACGCACGCACACACACACACACATACACACAGACACACACACACACGCACTGTAGTGTTTGGGTGTACAGTAAACATTCAAAGACACTGATCTTTTATTTTCCCTCCTTCACCTTATTTATGGTAGTTTCACATCGACGGCCTCCTTCCATCCGTCCAGATTGTATAAACATGACGGTGCACAGTTGAAAATGTTGTCTGGTCTGCTGGTGAGCTTGCATTTGTCTCAGGTTTGCCTCTGAAATTGCTACAAAAAAAAAAAAAAAAGCGAGTACATCAACTTCTGTGTGTGTGTATGACGCACTCCTGTGCAATGCTTTTTATTGTTTTTATGAGTAATGCTGATCTGCACATGCTGCTGCGACAATCTGTTGGTGGATTTTAGTTTTAACTTTTCACGGTGACATAATTCAGCAGGATGATGCTTAACAAGACTCGATTTAAGGACCTGACGTTCCTGTAAATAAACAAATCCCTTAAAAAAAAAAAATAAGGCTACCCCAGTGATACTGTGCAAACATTTTAGCCATGCCTGAAAGAAATGCTACTATTCCGTTGTGCACAGCCAACAAGCAAAGATCTGATTGACTCCACCTTTATTCTGAAGTAGACCATGTAAACCCAATTTCACCAGATACTAAGATTAGATCTTAAGGTGAAAAGACAAATTGAAACTATGGTCCCAGAGTCCAGATCTTAACTTCATGGAGTCTGTGATTACATGAAAAAGCAGAAAAATATGAGTTAACCAGCGACTGTTTCTGAAAGGTGTTTTGCACAATTTACAGAATTCCTGCCAAATCGGGCCGGGTTTACACAACAGTGTTTGTGGGAAACCCGAACTTTTTGAAAACATGCCTCATCTGAATAATTTCTACTTGATTTCTTGATAGTGGCAAACTTTTTCATCAAACGTTTGTCTCCAGGACTCTTTCTTTGATATGAAGAGGTCCTCCTTCTGCTTTTGATTTAATGCGACTCTTAACAAGGTTATTGGTTTGTAAGACACACTTACATGGCCTTATTGAACTGCACATTGCTGCTTGGGGTTTCTTCGACTCTACGACACACCTTGACTGCATCGGGCTCACTGCCTCTAATCTGCATCATATTCCCCCTAATTGGGCCTCATAGTGCAATAAATAGACGCTATAATCAGTGCCAGGGTTGCCCCGAGGGCCATCGGCAACCTCCTGCATTTTAATAGCTTCACTCTTTTGTTTCACTGCACAGTTTGATGCACTCTCTCCACCGGCACATGCCCACGGACGTATGCGAGAGGGAGCAGTGGCACACCGAGGCGTGGGTGCCTACACAGTTAGCCGTCGCTGCATCTTTTTTCGCCGCGCTGGCCGTGGGTGTTTGTGTTGGCAGCGAAAAGCTCTCCGGTACACATGAAGGATTGATCCTCCTCACACCTGCTCACAAACACCAGAGAGGACGGTGCGAAGGCAGGAGACGGACAACAAAGTAGTACAGGCTCCGTCAACAGTCTTTGTGTGTGCGTTTCGTTGGCGTGTCTGCACTTGACTGTGACCTCTGGTGTGTGGATGCGGACGGCTCCGGGCCGTGCGTATGACAACGGTTGTCCTAATCTATAGAAGCAGTGGGTTGTTTCCAACTATTCTCAGCCATGGGGATTTAGGCCAGCTAATTACAATGTATAGAGACTGGCTGCCATGGTAACATTGGTCGGTTGGTTTTATTTGAGGGGCTGCAGGGGCAACAGCAATCTGTGCATGTGTCTCCGCAGTGGAGTGTGTCCTTATCTCTGGCGGCCTACAGGCATGTGGCACACCAAGATATGCAGCAATAGCAGAATTGTCATTCATTTGAGGTATTTAGGGAGAACGCCGCCTTTTATCGGCCTCTCCACTGGCAGGAAAGTGCTCTGGATGTCTGTGCTCAGGTTGTGGAGGAGATAATGGGCTCACCTCTCCACCAGCAAGCGCGTCTGTAGTTGAATGCCTACGCGGCTAAAAAACATACAAAAATGTGTGTCTGTGCTCGATGTTTCATCCTGTTGAGGATTTGATTTGGACGAGACAACTCTCCCCTTGTTTTCTAATAAAACACAAACCTTTTGAAGCTGTTTCCTTCTTTTTATTCACTTTTTCAAAAGAATCCTTTCACCTTTTTTTCCCCTCCCTCTCCAGTAACTGTTGTGTGGGTGTCCTGCTGCTTATTGACCTTTAAAGTGTGCTCAGTCTGTTTCCTGAGCACAGTGGTTAGCCCGATCTGAGCAGCCAGCCATTATCTTCTCCATCAGGCTGGATGAGGGAACAAAGACCCTCAGCTTAACTGGATGAGTCAGACTTTAGGACTGCAGCTGCAAGACACCAGCAGAGTTACTTAGCATATCTGTAACATTAAGTAAGAATAATCAATAAAGGAAATGATCATAGAGTTTGGATTGACTTATTTCTCCAACAAAATTAGATTACACAATGGATTTATTCTAAAAGTGATCAGAAATATTTAAGAGCTGTCAATTCTCCCTCAGTGGATTTTGGTCTATTAAATCGAGTTACGCCTCCACACTAAAATGATAAAAGTCAGGGGCGCCAGATTTTGTGAACATACTGATTTGACCGCACAATATAACATTAGTACATAATAATAAAACCCAACGATATCCGAATAGTATTGTCACATTTTCAGCTTTGACTTGCTATTTGTATTTAAGAATATCCATGCCGAAAATGTCTTTTAATAAAAAGGCAAAAACAAAGAAAAGAAAAAGCCAGACTTGCAAAAATTTATCAGCTTACATAGAAATGATAGGCTGTCTAAAGGCTCTATGGAGTCACCTGGTTTGAATGTGTTGACTGATGAGCCGCCTTCTGAGAACTTGATCCACATTGGACCCCCCCAACCCTAACCCCACTTCAGGTATTTTGATCTTTGTTTGAGGCCCTCCCTGTTTATACGGAGCCTGTGTTTGCACCCAGCGTTCTCTCGGATGTCCGCCTCACACTTTGAAAACTCGATCCGAGCTGAACTGGACCATGACTAAACACAAAAGTCAGATCAGAGGTGGTCAAGAACAATTTATTGCCTGACTGATTTTTGTCCAAAGAGTAATTTCCAAATTAAATTTGATTAAAGGCGTTTTGTCTCTATTAATGTGATGTACTGTGCTGGAGGTAACACAGGTTGGTTTTCTCCCTCCGTGATGCTCAAGGATCATCAGAGGTGGAACTAATGACACCGGATGCAATAAACCCAAATAAACATGCCCGACTGACTTTGTGTTTGAATGTGAAACAAATAGACGCCTGATTGAACAGAGAAACTGAAAATGGTTTCTAAGTAATTTGAAGTTATCAAGTTCCGGGAAGTAAGCATGATATTATTTGAACCTGGGATTAAACCTCAGCACAAAATGTTTAAAAATACAGATGGTAAGATCTCAAATTGAGAAACGATGAGCAGCAGGAAGTTTGCAGAAATTGATTCGGTGTACATTAACCTTGCTTGCCCTAGCATTAGGATTGAAATCCGCCAAATGAAGTGCAAATCTAAATGTGCATCGAGGATTCTGCAGTCATTATTGAAGTTGTTGTAGTTGTTGAGTGTGCTGCAAATGAACAGGATTCATTCACACTGTTCCTAGCTGCCACATCCTGCACTCATGAACTTCATGTATTTGGTTATTTTTAGAGCATTATAGCACTTTAAGTGCACTCCTGCAGCTTGTTTGATCATGCAGGCTTTATTAAATAGGTGCAGCTGGCGAGCCCCTCTAGTAAAGTCCATCAGTGTGCAGGTCCTCATCACCCACTACTGTGACACTTACATTATTCATAACCTGGCAACAATGAATGTACGGCTGGAAAGTTATGGATTGTAAAAATGGCATCAGAATACTAGAAATGCAATGAGTTGGACCAAAACCACCATCAGAGATGATGTTATATAAAATTTTAGTATAAATACATTGTATAAGTGCAAGTGTAAAAACCATGAGTTTTTATTTATCGATACATTTGATGGATACACTTGAAACTATTTGATGTATTGGACTCTTTTCAACCAACTAATTGTTGTGTACCCAACACAGGCTCTGAAAAAGTTAGTTACAAATAATGCTGGTGCGTTCAGTCTCATAACGCCATCTGGAGTAATTCAGTGGTATTACCAGGTTAGAAGGGTCGATTGAGCCCAACCTTAATTTTGATGGATAATCGTGCTGCACATTTCACAAGTGTCTTTGTGCATCATTGAAACATCGTCATAACTCTTAAATGTCTGTCTGCTCAATATTTTATATCATCTTTAAATGCTACAAAGAAAATGGTAGAAATGTTGAACTTGTTAGTGGGTGGTACTTCTTTAATATTGAGTATTAAATTGAATGTCATCCAGGAAATTGTCTGTTTGAAAGCTGTTTGTATATTGTATGTAGTCATCAGCCAATACGCCATGACACCAGAACTCCCCTGGAAAAAGAGGTTTTTAATAACAGTGGGACCTTCCTGTTTGAATGAAGGTTAAATAAATAAAAAAAAATACAAGACATCTTTAGAAGTATTTGAAAAGTACGTGTTCGAATATATCTGACAGCCTCACCGGTTCTCCATTATGCTACTGTAAGTGTAGTAAAATAACGATTTTTCATTTGGAGTATAACATGCTATTGATAGCTTAATTTCATGCTCCTTCACATATGGTGAAGAACTCAATCTAAGACTTCACATCTGCTTCTGTGGCCAGCGGCTGTTTGTTGGAGACGATCTTATGTTTCATTTCTCATCATAAGAAAAACAAAGCATCAATGTGAACGGAAAGACCTCTAAGTGCTAGATTATTCTCGGCTGTAAAAGCTAATGAAGCAGAAAATCAGATGCAGTTACTCATTGCTTCGTCCCTTGAGCTTCGTTATCTGTATATGAGCCTGTAATTCAGAATTTTTAGATTCTGACAATTAAACTTACAAAAAAATAATATTTTCATTTGATGTATTTTTTTATTGGAAGCATCTGCATTTATTTGAGTTAAATTGGCTTCCCGTGATGTCACACTGTTGCTGGATGTGTCTTTGGAGACTCGTGTCATGTTAATATACTTTATGTTGATGAGTGGAGTTACAGGTCAGGGCCGCACAGACGGGCCTTCATATAAAGGCTTTTAATTTCCCCAGTGTCACCTGGTGATTGATGACGGTGGGACGTGGAGGTGTAAAATTGTCCAAGTACACCGTCAACACGCACATCAGTCAGGTTGCTGATGTGCTGTCAGGGCTCGGCGGGGTCCGGGGTAGGGGGGGGACAAGGAGCTGCCTACAGGACGCTACAGCTCTGTCTTTTTGTTTTCCGTTTCCTCTCTCTTGTCTTTTATCCGCTCCTCAGAGGTTTGGATCTGTTATGGTTGAGCTCACAAACATCTTTTGTGAACAGGGCTGAAGACACAAAGGAATACCTCGCTGACACAACATTTAAAGTGTTTGTCAAACCTCCATTGGAGGGCGCCATAGAGCTTTGAGGTGGCAGAAATCTAATGGTCAGAGGTTTTAGAGGATGTCATAATAGAAACAAGTGTGGGTTAAAGGCATTTATTATATAAATAAGGTGTAATATTAATAACGCGTTTGCATGACAGCGTTTGAAGTGAACACAGGTCTATTTTGCATTTTTGTTCCATAAAAGTTTGGTGTTTCCACGGCAATGTTGTGAAAACAATGTCTGTTGACATGGAAACGGCAGAAACGCTGAAAACATAGTCGATTTTTTTTGTTGGGCCACTAGCGGGTGGACCCTGGTTCACACTT
>OMNM01034145.1:0-12295 GCA_900302745.1 Parablennius parvicornis | reverse complement strand
ACTGTGTGTGTGTGTGTGTGTGTGTGTGTGTGTGTGTGTGTGTGTGTGTGTGTGTGTGTGTGAGAGAGAGAGAGAGAGAGGGAGAGAGAGACGGCTTGTTTTGGCCCCAGGGTCGAAATCTGCTCTGCCAAGCATCTGTCTCTGCCTGTTTGTTTGAAACACACACACACACACACACACACACACACACACACACACACACACACACACACACACACACACACACACACACACACACACACACACATACTACACTCCGTTACCATTAGGCTTTGTTAACATTAGCTTCTGTCAGCATCAGGCTGTTAACATTAGGTTCTGATAGCATTGGGCTCTGTTAGCATCAGGCTTTGTTAGCATTACGCTCTGTTAGCATCATTCTTTGTTAGCATTAGGTTCGGTTAGCATTAGGCTCTATTAGCATTAGGCTCTGTTAGCATCAGGCTTTATTAGCATTAGGCTCTGTTAGCATTACACTTTGTTAGCATTAGGTTCTGTTAGCATTAGGCTCTGGTAGCATTAGGCTATTATTATTAAGCTCCGTTAGCATTAGCACTGCCTGGAACGCACCACTTGCTTCAACTCCTCCGGGTAAATCTTTGGACTCCAAGGGAAGATGAAGATCTTCCTCTCCGAACTTTTCAGGGGCAGCAAGACGCGCTTACCCTGAACACAACAGAGGACGATGGTAAAGAGGATGAAGATCACAGTAAAGATGATGAATGTGATGATGAAAATGATGAGGATACCACTCTTTTCCTGCGAGCATCGATCTGTCTGAAGTATGTTGTGATGTACATGTTGTCAAAGAAAATGTCATTCTTGTAACTTCTTAGATAAACAAATGCTCTGAAAACAAAAATGAGATGAATTAACAAAACTTACTGGGTGGAGATGTGATGAAGAGGTGAATCTTACTGGATGAAAATGGTGATGAAGGTGAAGCATAGCAGCAACTGCAGGACTTCCAGAACCTTTTTGCTGCTTGTGGTCAGTTTCTTTAAGGATTCAGTGATGGACTGTGTGAACTCCTGGTCCACCAGATCTCCTTCCAGCACCTCCTGCTGTTGCTCCTCCTGCAGGAGGTCTCACAGGGATGGAGGAGACAGTGTTAGCCAGACTGTGAGTTATTTGTGAGGGTGGAGGACGAAGAGGAGGAGGAAGAGCTCTGACCTCCACCAACAGCTCAACGCTGAACTCTCTGGACAGCAGGTTGATCGAGGTGTTGAGCTGATCGTAGAGCTGACCAAAGTTTCCCTCCACAGGAACATTTTCCCTGCACCACGGAGTCATCACTGAAAGGAGGAGGAGGAGGAGGAAGAAGGACAGTGTTACAGTGTGTTCTATCGTCATAAACAACCAATTGTCAAAATGTAGCACAGAATTCCACTTAAGTTAACAAGCTTGCCACATTCCCATCAGTCCTGCAATACCACTTTGTACCACCAGATGGTGCAGGGAGGTGCTCCACCACTTGGGTTCTGACACCGGGAAGAATCTGAAGTTCACTGAGGAACTTCAACTCGCTGCTACCACCCAGTGCACCAATGTTTATGGAAATACAGAAATGTTATACCTCTAAAGTTTTTGGACTTGTCAATTTGTTGTTTTACGTCCTGGACAAATAGTGAAATTATCAAGAACCGATAGTGTTCCATCAAGCTCTTCTCAGCTGTTCTACGGATACATGGAACAAAAGAGGAAGTTCTACAGGAACTCAGTAGAATGTTGTAGCTTCTTAAGATATTCTCCAGTGTTAATGAGGAAGTGTGTGTTTGTGTGTGCTGTACTGTATGAACAACTCTTCACCTCTCAAGACATCACACAGGAAGTGGAACCTCATGAAGACACACAGAATGTGGTTGATGACTGGAACAGGTATCGCCTCCATACATTCGGCTAACTTGCCATTGAACCAGTCGACGCAGCGCTCCACACCTTTCTCTACCACACCTGGACCAAACACACGTCACGTTACTTAAGCCACGGTCTCACCGAGCAGTATGTGCTGGGACAGGTTTTCGCGCGTCAAAGGAGGACACTACTGGGAGATAAAAATGACAGAAGCTTTCTTGTACATGCCTTGTTCAGAGGTATGGCTGGATGTCAATGTGTTGAGGTACTGAGGTTAGCATGCTAAGCAGCTAGCCTCAGCATGTACAGAACCATAAATGCAGAATCTAGTCTTTCAGTAACCCCAGGGTCTTCGCACATTGAGACTGTCCAGCACTCCAAGGCCCTTCATGATATTATATCAGACTCTACCTGGTCTACCTGGTACTCTTAACATGTGATGAGTGACTTGTTCGGGTCTGACTTACTGTCGCACTGCATGATGGTCTTTGAGGCAAACTGCTCTTGCGTGCTGTTCCCTCCACTGCTCGATGTAAATCTGTCATAACCATACTGAAGAACAAGTTCATCCCTGATGCCCTGAAACTTGCTGTCCACACTCTGAGTCTCCGACTGAAACTCAGTTTTGTCCTCCTGGAACAGGAATAACGCCTCAATAAGTTAAACACTTAAAGTCCTATGACTTATGTTGCCCTCTAGTGGCCATTATAGTGTTGACAGCAGCAAAGTAGGGAGTTGAAAATAATTTATGAGGATATGGAAAATGTATTTCAGGCTGCAGTAATTTAGAAGTTGTGCACATGCTCAATAGCTGGACAGTAAGAAAAACGTTTGCTCCAGAGCGACTCCCACTCTACAATCTCCTGGCACTCCAATAGTTTCATAGTTGACGGTCACTGTGATAGCAATCCGACTTGGTCGTCTGTCCATATGAATGTCTGGGTACTCCCGGTTTGTGTACCTTCCGGCCATTCGATTTTCATTTGGAAATCGGAGAACAAAAAAACTAGAAACCATCTGACTTCTGTTCTCCAATTTGATATTGGAAAATGAAAAACGGGAGACAAGCCGTTTTTCGTTTTGAAATTGAAAATCGAATCGGGTCGTTTCTCACTTTCCGATATGAGCTTCTTTAACAAAATTCAGGAAATACAACAAATTCTTTATTTCAAGTTTGATTTGCCGGAAAACCCGAAAGTCGAGTATCTTCTTCGGTTGACGGTAGAGTGAACAATGGTACATTGCGTTGCTGTCCCCTTCAGGCTGAATATGAGAATTGAACTCACCCACCAGTTGATCAAGATGTTTATTCAGCTGTTGCAGTTCAAATTAAATTGATAATAAAATACACACAGTGCAAATAGTTCAACTGGAGAGGGAGTAGGATTTAATAAGCTTATGCTCCCTTCTACTCGTTTTCAAACATGTTACTTTTTCTATTCCAGTGTGTGTTTATTTTTTCCATTCATTTATATTCAAAATTTAAAAAAAGATCCCCTTGTTGTAGTTTATTGTTAAAAAAAATTGATACTGTTCATTCTGCTCTTTCAGTTTACTGTTAGATTGATCTAAAATAAATAAATGCAATGTTATTTGAAATAGCAGGGAATAAATTCATTGTTTTTTCATACTCCAGGTGTTAGTTAGATATGTTGTGTCAGGTTCTGTAGGCATCCTTTCGGGGGTTTTGTGTTTGTATGTGCGTGTGTGCGCACAGGTGGAGCGGATGGAGCAGGATGCACATCTGAAACCGATGAGTGAAGCCAGTATTTAAGAACCGGGATTCCAGGCTCTCATCGGCAGATCGTCACATTTACCACCGCGGTACCTCGACTCAGCCTCCTGTGTTCTTTTGGAAAGTTTGTGACTGAGTATTCTAATCGATATTTATCTCTCCTGTGCAGTCTCGGTGTGCCGCTCCATCCTGCTGGGTAGATTGCCTCCTCGTGTGGTCCACGCCCGCTTTCTAGCTGTTAGGCTGGAGATTCCTCTAATAAAGATTTTTATTTTTCCTACCTCCCTCGTCCTGTCGGCGCCTGAATCCTCCACACCACTACTCCTGACATGTAGTTTTTTATTCCTTTTCCAACAAACTTGTGTTAATCTTGTGCCATGAAAAGGAAATAAAGATTTAAAGAAAAAAAATAAATTCAACCTCTTTTTCAATTTACTTTATTGGGAGAACAAATTCTCCATTAAGAATAAATATTTTTGTCAAAATCACTTTTTTCATTCGCTGCTGACATGGATGCAGTGCTGCACAGTCTCTCAAGGGTGTATAGCCTCTTGAGGGTGTAGTCGGTACTCAGTGGCATTCTAGGACTTGTCGAACGCTGATGTCACGTTGATGTCAACGCTGGTGACCTGACTTACCAGGGATGAAACACAGAACCTGTTAACCCCATCTTGCGGACTGAGGACCTCTTGCAGAAGTGTCAGGCAGGTATTTGTTTTACAGTTGACTCGAGTTGATGATTTCTGAGTAAAAACCTCAGGGGGACAGAATACACAGTTTAAGACAATTTTATTACATTGTTCTTGCAAGAAGAGACAATATCTCAGTATAACTTTTGCAAGAAAGAAAAAAGTCATGCATACATGACAATTAAATTTTTTGGAGCTCAGTTTAATATAAATTACATTTTAGTTCAACAAACTGAATGGCACACTGTAAGAAATCCATACAAACCTCCTCCCAAATACCTTCAATGTGATGGTTCTGAAAGTAACAGAAAAAAAATAGATGTGCATGTCACAAAAGAACTACAAGTACATGTAAACAACATCATAAAAATTTCATGAAAACATTTAACAATAAAATTGCTGCAAAGCAATATCAACATTTAATTATCAGAGCATATCAATTTCACAATGTACCGTTCAGAAAAAGAACCGCAACAAAGAAAATTTACAGATGTTGATGGCGTCTGCAGGAATGCTGCTGTTCTGTTTTGTGGCTAAGAGGGTGAATTATTGTAAAGCTGCTTCCTCTCCATTCACTGGCGTGTCTCTGTTTAGAAGACAGGAATCCTGTTGTCATTTCAACCTATCAATTCAAGTAATGCATGAATCAGTAAGATGATTAAAATAACACACAACTGCATTCAGAGCTGCATCAGGTTGTTAATAGTAATACTATCAAGAACAGCAACACGAGTAAGACATTTCTGTATTATATTATGAACCATTAACCAATATACAAAACGGTATCCTTTTTTTAGAATGTGTGAATATTATAGTGCAACTACAAATTAACCCTATTGATTCTAATTACCGGTACATTTGTAGCCTCACATTTGCAATCATTATTTTGTTTTAATGTGTATTATCTGAAAATTTTTTCTTTTAATGTAACGAATGTACGAAAGCCCTAAAAGGCCATGGTTAGATACTTTTTTCCTCCTCCATTTTCCCTACAACGAGAAAACTGCAGTTGTTTTCTCGAGATCTCGAGTTATATTTCTCGAGAAAATGGGATTTGATTTCCTGAGATAAAGAGAAAAAATTACAACATAACTTTTATTTTTTCCTTTTTTCTGGTGTTCTTCAGTCAGATGAGGGGGTTGACAACCCGCGGCTCCGGGTTCCTCTGCTGCGGCTCCTTGAGCCTCGGTCCCGCTGGCAGGTACCTGCACTTCACGTAGTGCAGGTGCAGTTGTTGCTGTTGCAGCTTCTGGAACAACAACCAGTTGAGTTTATGACCGCGGTATCTATGTAGCATGCTATCCATGCTACGTTGCTGAGAAGCCGACAGAGCTTCGTGGTGCGTTCATGTACACCTCGCTTTTTTTTTTCTCATTGTAATATGAGAGTGTGCGCGTTAATATTATCCACTTGGTGCGTGAGTGAATAATTGCAACACTGTATGCCTGTTGTATGCCAGCGGACCGAGGCTCAAGAAGCAGCAGCAGAGGGACCAAAGGGCCGCGTGCTGATCCGGAGCCGCAGGTTGTCGACCCCTGGTCTGACTGAAGAGCGCCAAAAAAAAAAAGCTATGCTGTAATTTTTTATCATTATCTCGGGAAATCGAATCCCATTTTCTCGAGAAAAATAACTTGAGATCTCAGGAAAACAACTGCAATTATCTCGTTATCACAGGAAACCGGAGGCCGAAAAAAAAAAATCTAAACATGGCCTTTTAGGGTTTCCGTATGAATGAGATCTGAGGACAATCTGCAAGTGTGCTGCTTCTGACAGTAGGGGGCGCTGTGAGACTGCGGTTTGATTAATGAAAAATCAATCATGTATATCATAAATTAATCTTGCACAATGCTTCTCACCTCAATAGTAATGAAACAACTTCAGCTTGGAGTTGATGGTCCGTCACGCAGGTGGAGAAGCTTTGCTCTGCTGGAGATCCATCCTCAGACATTTCTCTCTGAAAACCCTCTTATAGTTTTCGCCCATAGTCATGCCATTGCCGTTTATGTCCACAATTAAGTTGGCGCAACCATTCATTTTTTTGACATCGTCATCTTTAAATTAATACAAGAATGTCACCAGGAGGGCAGCCAGATGAGTGTGGATGGTACAGCGGCAGGAGAAGAAGAAGAAGTTTTTCGGCAAGTCAAACTTGAAATAAAGAATACGGTCGTATTTTATTTCCCATCGGGAAATAAATATCTCCCATATTAGATATCTCCCATATCGGGAAACGGGAAACGACCCGATTTCCGTTTGTCTAAATTCTAAAATAAAAAACGGTCTTGTCTCCTGTTTTTCGTTTTGCAATATCGGAGAACGGAAGTCGGGTCGTTTCCGGTTTTTCTAAAATCGAATGGCCAGAAGGTACATGGACCACTCCCATTGTGAATGTCCATAGCGTATTGTTCTCTGCTGCATGTGTGTGGTTTCATTAGCAAAACAAACAACAGCGCCAACTTGTGGCCTGGCATGCTAACAATATTATACTGTATATGTGCGCCAGCTCTGCTGATTGGTCCAGTGTGAAGTGTGTGTGTATGCTGGCTGCTGATTGGTTATGTATGAAGTATGTCTATCCTCACCACAAGCTCCTGGGTGACCAAGATGAAGGGTTTGATGGCTTCCCTCCACAATAAGCGGCTGTGACGAACCTGCAGGTCCAGGTTACAGCTCACAGACATTGCGGCCGCCTCTGCGTTTTGCTGGATGTTCCACACGGGTCCTGTAATGTCATTGTGATGTCACACTTCACTCAGGACTTAAAGATGCAGTAGGTAAACTGGAGAAAAGGTCTCTTCTTTGCATGAGGTGGCAATAGTGAGTTAGTTTTCGTGTGTACAGCCTAAACTAGACCAGGGAGGTTTTCCAGAAAAGAGGTTTAACAAACTCTGAGGTCTCCCTGAACTCTGAGTTGACTTACTCTGAGATGGAAATTATAGTCCCAGATTCGATTGACACATACAATAGTCAGTCAGATCGTACACCGCCACTGAAATCTTAAGTTGGAAATAATTCCCCACCCTGCTTGTGCCCTGCAAGGGGTGGAGCTTCAGAGTTTAACCCAAGCTTTCTATTAGTTGCAGAGTAAGGACACACCCCCAAGAGCAGGCACAAATATTACCAAAGTGTGTGTTAAACTATGAACATGTTAACAATGTGTTCACCTGAGTACAGCACCGACATCATCAGCACCATCAGGTAGCGCCGCCCGCTGGAGCCGAGCATGCCGGGTAACACCAGGAAGGCCGAGCACCTGAAGGAGGAGGACAGTGCCCCCAAAACAATACACACACCTGAAACACACACAAACACACGGCACAGGTGTTGGTTTTGGCAGCCAAATCTAAACGTGTGTGTGTGTGTGTGCATGCGTGCGTGTGTACGTGTGTCCGTGTGTGTCCCCTCACATGTGAATAGACTTCCTGCTACCAGCTTCATGTCAGTGTTCAGTGGGAGGTTGTGGGCGATGCACAGGAAGAGAACTGAAGGACGACACATTAAGTTTTTTAAACCTCAAACTGAAAGAAATCATCTTTTTATTAAAGTCAAGAAAATATAAATTAACATATTTAGAACTCAAATGTTCAATAAAATCATTAAAAATTATATTATTCATAAAGAACTGGGAAAGTAGGAGGTTTCATGTGATGTGACTCATTACATCTACAATTATAATGTTCTGTGTAATAAATAAAACTTATTGGAGTTGAAGTCTGACTTTTTTCCACCTGTGGGGAAGTCACCGATCCCATAATATTCACTTTATCATTATTATACTTATATACAAGACATAATCTCATTCTGTCTTTTATTGCAGGTGGGCTTCAACAATATGGTTTGAGCCTCTTTTCATTGGTTTTCATTATAAATTTCTTTAAAAGCATTAAGTAATTTTATGATTTACTGAGTTCCCAGTTTGACTGAAGTACAGCATACGCTACCTGTGCCGCTTGCCGCTCCGAACAGCATCCGGGCGACCAGGTAAGATGGCAGGGACGCCTCTGATTGGCCAAAGAGGAAGGCGTGAAAAGCCGGAGGCAGGAAGCCCTGACTGAACTTCTCCACAGCTACAGACACAAAAGAACAATCGCAAATTTTAGTAATGAAACTTAAAATATGAAAACAGTTTTTGTAGTTTAAACAAAAATGTATTTTAATTTGATTTTAAAGTTTCCAAAACAACTCTTATGTTCATAAAGTCTCCAGATTTCCTGTAAATACACATTTTAAACAGATATAATAATAATATTGTGTGGTTCATGGTATGTACATGTAATCTTCTGTGCATTTTGGTGGTTTATATCTTTTGATTAAACTAAAAGTTGTTGGTTTCCAAACTGAACTCAGTCCAATATGGCGGCCACCTTGTCTGTGGGTGAACTCACTGCTGTGCGGGGCTGAGTGTCTCCGTGGCTTTCTGGGGGACATTGTTTTGCTCCGATGTGTGATCCGCTATGTCTTTGTGCTGCGGAACAAGACGCATCAACTGTGAGCGCATTGACTCAAGTAGTAGTTTATCTGTGTGCCTCCGCTCAATATTTCGCACAATGTAGTGTCAGCTCACACCGAAATTATAAACTGTGTATATCTGTGTCAAACTGATAACATGAAGCAACTAAAACGACCAAGACAAATGATGGAGGCAGTGGTGTGCTGGATCAAATAACCTTGTGATCCATTGATTACCATGGTGACAAATGTTGTGCTGGTGAAGGTGTGTGCCTGTTCTAGTTACCTATAAGGTTATGTTTTCGTCTGCATGTATTGATTTATTTTTTTGAATGCATTTATTTTACCAACAAAAATGATTTACCCAAATTGCAGAAAATTTGCAGGGCTGATTTGTTCTCATCTGAAGACCGATTTTAGGATGTTAACAGCTAACTGCTTCCGAATAAATCCTGATTCAGAGTGTGGGACTCAGGTCTGACTGCCGTTCCAACCTGGTACCTGGTAATTGGATTTCACTTATTTAGCGGTTTTCCAATGCTCGTATGATATGTCTTCATCAAGAACAAATTTTTTTCTGCTGCTTGCTGTCAACAACCTTACTTTGGATATTAATGACTGTGTGTGCTCTTCCTTCATTTGTTTGTAATGATTTATATAAATTTATTCTAAAAACAAAAACTTACTTCCTGTATACAGATGACGTGCTTCCGGTGTCGAGAGAGAAATAGCTGCTCTCCTTGTTTGGGGATCGGTACCTTTCCAACCAGAAAGCGTCCGAGCCAGCATGAATCCTGAAGCCGGAGACTGACAGGACTGAAAGAATGGACGTGGAGGAGAGAAAGAAGGGCAGGAGGAGATACCTGAGTGATGTCACCGTCCAGGTGGAGAGGGGCGGTGTCACGCGCACGTTCACAGGAGTCCTGCATAGGTAAACCGAGTAAAAATACACACAGTAACGGAAAATAACGGAACATAACCCAGAAGAATCTGAAAACATGACTAGTCATTTTCATTCACATTTCAGTTTGGAAAAAAGAAAATACTTGTAATCGTACTCTGCTTTTGTAACCAACTTAAGAGTATGTACATGTAGCTGCCTATATTAGTAGGAACTTGGAGTAAAAGAAATAACTGTACACAGGTTTAAGCAGTTATGTTGAATGTTTTAGTTGTCAATAATCGTATGAACAAAGAGCAATACGCAATATAACCACAATATAATACCCATGGGCCCCAATTACTAATAAGAAAAAAAATAAATCCGTTCGAAAATATTCCTCTGAAAATGTCTGTTGTGGATCCAATCAAAGTTCATTAAGAGACGTTGGACAAATAAATGTGCTTCTCCAACGGTTTTCCAACCTCCAAAACAGGATTTAAAATTAATATCATCACAGTTTATATCCCTAAAGCAGGATTTTAAATTAATATATTATTATTATTATTATTATTATTATTATTATTAAGTAATATTTAAATTTTTGGTGCAAACCAATCGGCTTTCCTACCTCTTTCTCTTGATTTTTCACTCTGGAGACCATAAATGGTGTTCAGTGGTGAATTGGTGGGATTAAGTTACCTCACATATTTAGCACACTACTTCCTGTTTCACGTAGCATAAACTTTCGGTTTTTCAAAATAAAACTCACAGTATATAAACTCAAAATGAAAATAAGTTAATTATATAATGATCAGAAATGAATAAACAAGGGTGCTCGTGAGCCACGGCATTTGAGAACGCGTCTGCGCAGAACTCCTAACCAGAGTGAACCTTTTAGAAAAAAAATAATTGTTTAATTAGCTAGCTTCGGACAAACCATGCATGCCTCTGACAATTGGTAACAATTGAGTATCCTGTGGCAAAACAGGATAGTCCAGCATGAACACATACTCGCAAAAGATGGCCGCTACTGAAAATGAGGTCACCACAATAAAAGTAGACAGAAAATCACTCCACCAGAGTTCGAAAGAAATCGACAAAGGACAGTGCCGATTTAGTGCACGTCTGGTCGGTTTAAAAGGCGGCTTCGTGAGGGACAGCGACTGACTGTCAGTATCGCTAAACTACTGCAGGAGCTGTTGGGTCTTAACATGACCTCGACCTTGGATGCAGCGTATCACGGTGTGTGACGTGCTACAGGGTGAGGCCCTCCCAGAGTCATCATGATCAGAGGGTTCCACTACTGGAACAGCCTGTTCAGTGCCGCTGAACTATTGACACAGGAGTAATCAGCTGATGTATGTAAGCAATTAGCAGGTGATTAATATACCATCAAGTCTGAGAAAAAACAGCATGTTGGCCAGAACAGAGTAAAACTCACTAACAGATCAGAAAGAAAGTAACCAAAAGTGATGTAGAAAATGTTTAATGATTGTAAAAAGACAATAAAAACGGGTTCAACAGGCAGCGTCTCCTTGTAGAACATGTGATGCACATTTTATTCAAAAATTTTATTAGTCTCTTGTGCATGTTGCGCAATACCGATTTACAGCGCCTCAATATGCAGGAGACATTATAATTTTTCATGCATGCAAGCAAATACAATTTGTCTATTCCATAAGCTTGCGTGCCCGCACACACACTGGCGGTCTGTCTGTCCTCAGGTCAGCGGTCGCTGCTGGGCTGTCCAGCAGGAAGGAGGTCAGAGATCACCTGGTGGACGCGGGGTGGAGCCTGCTAGCGTTCGTCTGCGGGCTGCTGGTGGCGTCTCTGTACGGCTTCACCGGTCTGCTGCAGAACCAGCAGCTGTCGTTCTGCCTGTACACCACGATTGGCATCGCAGGCCTGGCTGCGTTCTCCATGGGACTGTCGACCGATGCGCAGGCCTCCATCGCCTTGATGCTTCCGTCATTCTGCTCGGGTCAGTCTGTGAGGTTAACGAGGGTCTGGAGTCAGATCAATCAAATAATGCACCTCTTCCTCTTCTTCAATCAATATCAAAAGAAACTCAAGTATGAACACACAGCAAACTTCAAACACAAATAGAGCTCCAAAACAAAGACAGAGTAGCCAAACTCCAAACAAATCAGACCTTTCAAATGTAGCTAGATTTCTCAAACCAAAACTTTACTTAGAAATAGAGCTTCAAACAAAATAGGAGCTTCTGTAGAGATTTCTTACTTCATAAGGATCAAGCGGCACCATTTATGTTGGGCAGTTTGGCTATCGGTTATGATTGATAATTATCAAAGATAGTTATTCATTATTTATTTGAAAATGTAATCTGATTTGTTTCAGATACCTCTGGAGCACCACCTGTTTAAGCAGGAAATGATAGCCTATTCAGTTATATCAGTCTCATAAGATGTACTAAACAATTAATTTGGAATTTGAATTAATAGTTAAATTAAGTACAATTACCAGAATTAACAGTAAAGATTGAAGGATTTTGGAGTTCTTAGCACAGAAGAGGTCGACATTTCATTCACCTTTGTGCACATTAATAAGACAGCAAGTAAGATTCCAAAAATTATATTTATTTACAATGAAAATAAATAAAACAGATTCTAACTACTTATATACAGCTTGGTGTGTGTGTGTGTGTGTGTGTGTGTGAGTGTAGGG
>OMNM01034144.1:38155-51100 GCA_900302745.1 Parablennius parvicornis | reverse complement strand
GACCCTGCCTGGCCCCGCCTCCCGAGGAGGACAAGCGTTTGGATTTGCGGACGTCGCCGTGCGAGCGAAAGTGGCACTGGATGTGGGTCTTGCGGTGGCCTGAGGTCCTGAAGCGCAGCTCGCAGAAGGGACACTTGAAGGGTTTGGAGCCCGTGTGCAGGCGCATGTGAACCTTCAGGCTTCCCTTTGTGGAGAAAGACGTGTTGCACATGTGGCAACTGAACAGCTTCTGACCTGCGGAGAGAGTGATCAGCGTTATTGCTCCTTCACATCTCCAGGCTAAATCATAAACGTACTTTTACATTCTAATTTCTTGATTCTGCAGCCTCAGTGCGCTTCACAGGAGCAGTCATATTCACACACACACACACACACATCTACTGTACACACTGATGCGACAGCTGCTGTGCAAAGTGCTCGCACATCGCTGGGAGCTACTTTGGGTGCAGCATCTGGGCCAAAGACACTTTTAACACCACTGGGGCGAAATGAGGAATCCAACTGACAATTGAAAGATGACCCGATCCTTTGTATTATTTTATGAGCCAGAAGGACAGCGAGAGTTCATCCACTCTTAATAACGCTGAAAGTTTTGAGTGGCTCCAAACAGTCAGCTCAGGTTGGAACGTGTTCATTCAACAGAACGAGGCTTATTTATACATGACTCGCTCATTTAGTAACTCTGTTCTAAGGCGCCGTTTACACGACAGCACATCAAGTTTTGCGTTTGGAAAACATCCAGCTGTTAACCTCCGCTTGGTGAAGACATTTCTTGACGCGCACGACCAACCTGTATGTGTCTTCACGTGGCAGTCCAGGGTCGACTTCACCGTGAAACTCTTCCCGCATTCGTCACACTTGTACGGCCTTTCACCCGTGTGGATCCTGATGTGTCTGAACATTGAGTGAGACGGAAGAACGCAAATGAAGTAGAATAGACTGAATGTGTCAGGTGCATTCTCGCACCGCTGCGTTTGAACATCTTAACAGGTTATAAATCAAACGCACTGTGTTTTGTTTAAAGTGCACAAGGTTGCACCGTTGTAGGTTTTGTCAGTGCATATCTCCACAACAGAGAGTTTACCAATTATAAACCTCTTAACATCCCGATGGCAGACACAGTTTGTCACACGGCATCTTTCCCTTTATGGATCCGCTCTTTAGCAAATCTGCATTTCTGCATTCATTGGTTCTTGATGAGAAACAAACACAGACTTATCAAAAACACACCAACAATATTAAACTAGCAAAAATGGTCTATTACAAGAACACTACATGAGCAAAGTTAGTCTTGCCAGTATTCACTGAATATAACACGGAAGCACTCTTTCTTTATTTTGCATTGTGATTGCAGTTATGAAAATATTAAAGAAAAAAAAAAAATCATTTCTGACTTGTTTATGAAATGATTTCTGATTTCAAATTCAGATTCCAAAATTAACATTGAGGACATGAAATGTCCATTAATCTGCTTTTAGAGGAAATCAAAACAAAATATAATACAACTTTGCCTGAGTTCGGGATGTTTTCAGACTTTTGTCAAAGCTCCTCAGGTTTTCCCTCAAGTGAATGAGAAATGAGACCTGGGACAATCTTCACCGGCATTGGCCACATTATTATATTTTGGTCTTTAATTGAAAATCCTACACGGAGGAGTTGGACCTCGTACTAACTCTTGTTCAGTAGAAACTCGCCAACATTGCAAATCTTCCCTGTAAGTTCGATTTCATTGGTTTCTTGCTAAAACCACATAATTCAACTCTAATTTTTTTTTTTTTTTTTTTGTATACAACCTGTTTTCTCTGGTAAAACTAAGGCAACTTTTGGAACATGATGAAAGGGTATCCAGAGTGTCTCTGCACAGGACTTTCACATGTGGATATCTGGCATCGATTTATAATCCTGAATTAAAGATAAACCTTTAAAGGTTATCTGTCCATATAAACAGTTCCACGACCTCAAGTCCTATCACTGTAACCACACCTTCTTCTCCCAGACACCACCAGCATCCCAGGTGTTTACCTGACGAGGTCGCTGGGCTTCTTGAAGCTCTTGGGACAGAAACTGCAGCAGTTGGCGAACTTGGGTTCCGTCTCCAGCTCCACCGCTTTGTCTTTGATCTCGCTGATCCGATCCCTCTCGGCCGCCGACTGCGCCAGGATTCGCTCCGACACCGAGGCCTCCTCGCCGGGATCTTTGGCCAGCTCGGCCGCCTGCTCCTCGGTGAAGGTGATGATTTCCAGGCCCCGCCTCTTTAAGGATTTCTGTTCGCCTTCTTCGTCGTCCTCGTCTTCCTCCACGTCCTGACTTGCCAGACCGATGACTGGAAACAGTGATGTTATGTAGTGCTTGGCTGAATAACACAAAATCCCTGTATTCAATTCAGATTAAAGTAATTTGTTATGAGCATTGACTTAATGAGAATGATTCAATCTCGTTACTTTTTGCTGAGCTATATAAAGAGAATAAAGATTTCTAAAGTTTAGTACAACTCCAATGAAATGATTCATAAAAATTATAAAATCAGATTAGAAACACAGAGGCTGCAAAAATTAAACATGTATAGTTAAACAGTGATGATCAAAACATCCAAAAATACTCGAAACAGATTGATTGATTTGTGATGAATAAGAGTAAAACAAATCGATGTGTTTATGTGGCAACACATATATGACTGTTTGAAAACCATCAAAGCTCTTTGAGAATCACAGAACAATCAGCTTTCTTTTCAATTGCTTTGGTTATTTGTTTCTTCATCAGTATATTTAAATAGTAAATCATTTTTACCTTCGCAAGAGGTTATGTTTTTGCCAGGGTTTGTTTGTCTGTCTTTCTGTCTGTTAGCAGGATTATGCATAAACCCCTGACGGGATCTTCCTACAGAAAAATTCACAAGATGTGTCTTGACCCAACTTAGATTCCAGTAAATGTTGAGAGTGATCCGGATAACCATCTGGATACAAAAAAAAAAAATATCAAAGATCCTGTTTTTCCCCTTTACTTATTGAGCCGTTTTCAAAAAATCGTGTCTCTACGAGATCATATCTGATTGACTCGTAAAAATTCAGTGATCTGTAGGATGGTAATATCTAGTAGGGTTCAACATTTAATCTGGATCAGATCCAGAATAAGATCAGGAAAAATTCCGGAAGTTAACAATGAAAACCCCATTTACAAGATTCAGAAAATCATAACTCATGAATTCTGTTTAGATTCTCTTGAAATTTGACATGTATATTTGAAGGATCATTGCCCTGTATTGTGCCAAATTTCGTCTGGATCCAATTTAGACTAACGATATGGCGGCGCTTTGAATTTGGGAAATTGTATCATTGAAAACGCCATTTGGCAAAGGTCTGAGCTCTCGGAGTGCTTCTCGAGTTTTATTGTGTTCTTAACAAAAGAAAGATGATTATTAAGACTTTAAAACAACTCTGCGAATCACAAAAAACCTTTGTCGACGGTGCAGGTTCTCTTACTGTGATGATCCACGGCGTGCTCCTTCTTCATGTGCCGTTTACACAGCAGGCTGGTCCTGAAGGTCTCGTCGCACATGGAGCACTTGAAGGACTTGATGTGGATGATCATGTGTCGGTTCAGGCTGCCGTTGGTGGTGAACGAGGCGTCGCAGACGTGACACTTGAAGGGCTTCACTCCTGGGAGGGCGGAGGAAAGGTTTGGCGGGTTTATATGCTTCAGGAATAACTTTTGAGCCGTAAGAACAGGTTGTCCTCACCTGTGTGAGTGTTGAGGTGGGACTTCAGCACGCCGGCCGACACGAACGCTCGGCCGCACAGGTGACATCTGAACGGCTTCTCCCCGGTGTGAGAACGCACGTGCTGCTTCAGGTGACTCGACTTTTTGAAGCCTTTGTTGCACCACGAGCACCTGAAGTAAGAAAAATAGACTTTTGAACGATTATTTACAACAAGGCAGGCATATAGAAGCACTTTTTTTTTTTTTTTTTTTGTATGAATGAGTTCATTCTTAAAGCCAAAATCGTCCGTCATTGTCGTGCTTCTTTATCTCGTGACTCAATGCACCACCTGGTGGACCAAAGCTGAACTGCAACACTAAAGGAATTAGCTTAACAAGCAGCACAACACAAAACTGCCATTGAAATAGATTTACATTAAACTGAAATACTACACATCACAGCTTCTACAGGACAGGGAGATTAACTCAGGCTGAATGTGGCAGATTTACGCCCTTAAAATCCTGTATATGACTTTTTTTCTCCGCAGACCTACAAAATCTATACAATACATCCAGCATTCAAGAAATAAAATGTGCTCATACACATTACTGAAAGTAAAAATACTTTTAATTAGGTTTATTTTTTGGGGGTTCTTTGACTTTTTTCCAAATGTATTAAACATAAAAAAACTTTAAAAAATCACAAGTACATTCATTATGGTGTATTGTGTGTATACTTTTGAAGAAATAAATACATTTAATCAAATTTGGAATGAGGTTGTAACATGAAATGTGGACAAAGTGAAATATATGATTCTACTCATATTCAAGTACAATTTTCACCATGAAATCTTCAACTTGATGAATCACAACATTGAGTTTTCTCTTAATTTATAACTTAAAACCTTTTGATCTGCTTTTTCGTTGAAAATATGTTAATTTTTTCGGTTTATATATATAGGTTCACTGGATTTAATATTTGCTATTGTTAGTGCAACTAACTGAGTTTTGAAAGTAATTAAGTTGTTTCTAGGAAAAGCAGTTTATACTTTTCACTTTTATTAATACTGCAGTAGTTTGATAGTAATTGTTTGGTTTTGCCAAAAAATTGACATTTTCATCACGTTTATTCTGTGCCACAACAAAGAAACTCCATTAAAACAGCTAAAAACCTCCAGGATGTGATTCTCTGCAACTTTATTCGACATTATTAGACTATTTGCAGACATATATATTTCTCATAAACTGCTGTTAGGTTGGAGAGTTTACCGTTAGTGCTATGGATTAGCAGAAGACACACACGTTTATCACTGAGCTGGTTCACTTGAGTTCTGTCATGCTGATGCGTGAAGTTAAGAGGACACATCTTTTCCACTCTTATGTTTTAACAAAAATGCTACTAAACCTAATTCCAAGTGCTGTTCTTCTACTGAATTATTTACAATGTTGTTCATTTTTCATTATGTTACATTTTTTCCTTAACTTTTAGTTTGTGTGTTTGTAAACTAGCTATTATCTACTATCAGACTCATGTGTCCGTCTCACCCGAGTGAACTTATATTGAACTCCTTGTTTTCCATCCCGGTTATAAATATCTAAAACTAATAAGTTACTGTCAGACTGGAAACACAGGGTGAGAATGAGCACCAGTGTGGAAAATATGAAACTGAAAATGATGCTCTGGTTGAATAGCTTCATATTATTTAGATCTTTAGAATATATGGACTGTATATGGCGGCTGCTTATTTTGAGCAAAAACTTTGAAAGGAATGGATTTGCATTCATTGAAGTTGCTTTGAGCTCAGCTAAGGCTTTACTCCATCTTATTAAAAGTTGTTGAGCAGGGAAAGCAGATTTGTTTGGCTCCCATACAAACCACAGATACAATACATACACGCTGCAGCGAAGGGGAAGTTAATGAGCCAGCAAAGTCTGCAACAGGGAAAACTCATCAGGCTTTTCTGCAGAGGTTTTTTTTTCAGGGCTGCAGCCAGAATCCGATCGTCACCACAAAGCAGAAAGATACGATTTGAATTATGTGTCCCTGTCAGTATTCAGATAAGCGAAACATTTTTTAAACCCAGTAATTGAAAGACAGTTTGTCTCCTCCGACTTCCAATCAACAATAAATGGATTGAAAAGACTGACTTCACCTTTTTATTTCCCTGAAGTCTGTAAAAGTATTTTGATTCTGTAGTTTAATGATGCAAAAAGTGTCTGAATGGCACGTGCCTGTGTCTTTTGGGGTTTTTTTGGAGGGGGAAACCAGGTTGAAGGAAAAAAATGGTTAAAAGGACAAAGAGATTAGAGCCGATTCAGCACTGTCACTGAAAATACTGAGAGAATTCAACAGTAGAGTCCATTAAAGGTTTGCCAAAACAAACAAACTAAACAAAAGTCATAGACCATGATTCCCAAATGTTCTGCATATTTTGAAGAGCTTTAGTTCACCAAAATTCAATCCACTTTAACTCGAAAATCTTTTTTTTTTTTCTTTCGTTTTTTTTGTATTTTATGCGGAAACAGTTTATCAAACTGTTAACGAAAGTCGGAGGACATGATTCTCAAATTTCCCACATGTTTTGACGGGCTTTTTGTGCACATGCTCCAATTTTCACCAAATTCCCATCTGCTTTGACTGTCCAAGTTTTTATTTAAATTTTTTTTTTAAAAGAGGCAGGTTTGGTTTTATAGTTTAGAATCAACGTAATAACAATCCAACTTTGTCGTGTGTTTTTAAGACGACTGCACTAACTAGTACTGGGACTGAAGGAGTACATGCGTCCATACATAATTAGAGTTGAGTATGAAGAGTTTTTCGTTTCTCATCCTCTGGTTACCTGGCAACCGTTTTTACCCTGAAACAAACATTTTGCTTGGAGACATTTTGATGCATAAAGGTGGATCCAGGAGCCTCGTTTCATAAACTCCAGTGAAAATGAATTTATAAGTTACTGTTTTCAAGCTGAACATTATACGTTGCAAATGTGGGTTTGTGTAATTTTCTGGCAAAGCATCAAGAATTCCGACGAGGAAGAAGCAGGTTTCATCTCCACTACCAATTCTCTCTTTCTAAAACGGGAGTGTCAGACACATAACATTTGCTTTTTTTAAAATGATTCTTGAGACAATAAGGCTTCGACGGAGCCATGGGGTGTAGGTCTGCAACATCTGGAGCTTTTCACACAGGAAGCTCCGTATAAAAATAAGTGTGAGGCGAACCTGTAGGCTCTCTTGGTGTTGTCCTCGCTGTCCTCCTGGTAGTCCTGCGTGTCTGCGGTCAGCTGGAGCTCGTTCTGATCGCTCTGCTGAAGGAGCCCGTTCGCCTGATTCAGCAAAGAAGAAAATTGGAAATAAATAATGAATGCAGTAGTTTTTAAATCTTATTCACTCGAATGTTATTATTCAGGCATAGATAACATATACATTCTTATAACAGAAAGGTTCGAACAATCTCTTAAAAATAGGAACTTATACTGAATTTGATGGCGGTAACACGTCTCAAAAAAAAGCTGGAAGGGCAAGGAGAGGCTGAAAAATAACTGGAATAAATCAAAAATAACTGGAGGAAAAATCAACAGCTCTGCTGTTTATCCCATAAATGCAAGTTCTCTACAATCAGAAAGTCAAATTAAATAATGAAGCTTCCAGCAGTGCATTGATTATTGTTTAGGATCCATGTAACGTGTGTCTATTCTTTTATGACCAATGTGGCATTTTGCACACAGTAAATCTCAAATTTTGAGAATAAATCACAATCAGTGACCATGCCAGGTTTTTTAATCAACGCTTTGTCACGTTTGATGTGTCCAACCCAGCGGTCTGCTACTTTTATGACCAAAAGCGGATTCTGGTTTTGTGATTTTCCACTAATTAAAGTTTGTCTGGAACCACAAAACAACAAAAAATTATCTGACATGAACAATTAAAAAGAGAGAAAAGAATGATTTACATACTAAAAACTAGCCTTGCATTTGTGACGTTTCATTGTTACATTGCTTTTGTTTTGAGAAATTTTTCTTTTTTTTTTGGTCCATCGATTTTTTTTTTCCCATTTTAATGATTTTAGCTATCTATAGCTGTTGTGCATTTCCTAATAGAACAGTTTTAGCTATTATTTGCAACTTTAACCTTCTTTTGACTGTTTTAAGTGATTTTAACATTTTAGCTGTTTTTCCAGTAATATCAAATTTTGAGTTTGTTTGAGCTATTTTATCAGTTCTTCAGCAATTCTGGCTGTTATTTTGCCACGAGATTAGTCTATTTTTGAAAAAAAAAAAAGTGGTATGAACATAAAATAAAAATAAAAGCAAAGCATTTATTTATATATAACTTTGTGAAAGCTCCATGGAGCCATAGAGCAATAGCAACACAAGTAGAAATTAGAATAGTTTTTCAAACTGTGTCTAAGACTAATTAATACTTCTTTAAAAAAAAAAAGTATTTTACTTGGCGTCGGTGAGAAACTGGGAGCAGGATGTGAGGAGGTGTGTGTCAGCCTGAACTCACCACCTCTGCAGCGGGGACGTGGAGCAGGTTGGGCGGGTGGTAGCTGGAGGACAGAGCCTGAGACTCCAGAGTGCTGGAGTCCTGCAGCTGCTGCACGCCGGAGAACTGCGACTGACTGTAGCTCGATTCCGTGATGGTGAAACCTGCAGGGACCACACAGTGACAACCCACGTTAAAAACTCTACGGGACAACATTAACAGCAAGGATTTTGTTTTGCAGAAAAACAACATCAAACACTGGCAAGATGGGAATTTAAAAAAAAAAACAGTACGGCACATTTTCTCATTCAATCGACCTCGAAATGGATGATTTTTTGAGTTGTGGGAGAAAATCTCCACACATCTGGATGTTAGTTGGTGGGAGGAAGATGCTCTATGTAACAATTCCACACGAAGGCTCTTTCTTCATTATCATTTATAAGATCTTGTAGTTCACAAGATAACTTCGATGTTGAAATATCCTTTCATTAAAACAGTGTCAGGATTCTAACTTCACTTCCATATATTGTTCTGGAACGCTAAATATTACAAGTAACTTGGCCATTGAGCAACAATTACATTTTGAAATGTTGTTTTAATGTATCTGAAAGCTGCCTTAATATTCGAGCAGCACAAATGTCATAACAAGCTCCCTCCAGTTTGGTTGTAATCGTTTACTCACTCTGTTTTCAGAAAGATATATTTTTTTAGATCATTCATTGTTTTTAATGTTGAACACAGTGGGCGTCCTCCCACCCCGACACATTTAAGAGGCTCTATGTCTCATTGTGAGTCCCTGATGGAGGCGGAGCATAAATACCTGAGAACCCGATGCTGCAGCAATTTGCCAAATCAGAGTTTAAGTTTGTGAGCAGAAGCATTGAGAAGCAAGTGGAAGACAAACAAGGTTTTCAAAGCCCCTGCTTAACGTCAGTGTGTACGACTGCAGATCAGAGAGGGATTAAAGGAAAAGCTCCTCCAGTGAGAGGAGACCAGCTGAATCCAGGTCCCAGATGTTTGGAGTGTGTTCAGGATGAACGCCTCCGGCCGCCTCATGAATCCATCCTCTCGGCTGCACAGCAGCAGCTAGTTGGCACTGGGGACGCTCGCTGAGTTCGGTTGGAGGGGGAAAAGTAGCGACCATATGTTTGAGGTGCACTACGCCGTGTTTGTTGTAACAGAAGACAGGATGATGAGGAACGAGGCGTTTCTCACAGATGGTGGCTTTGACCAAATGTTTGATTTGTGGAGGGGAGGATTTTCCTGACATCCACATAAAGAGGAAACAAAACTTTACACCGTTGTTAATGGTTTAATGATCACTTCTAGGGCTCTAATAAAATTTGTACTTTTTTCTGACAGTGTTGCTTGTAAACATTTGAGGTCTGTTATTTATTGCAAAAATGCTGGATAGCATGCACGTAGCCGTCTTCAGTGAGGTTTGTAGTCTCTCTGGGGACCCCAAATACATTACTTAGGGATGTTATTACATCCCACTATTATGGGATGTTTCAAGTGAAAACGCATCGTGGAAACTCAAGTTCCGGGTTTCCACTGCAACGTTGTAAAAACAATGACTGTTAACACAGAACTGGCAGAATAGCTGAACGTGATGTTGTTTTCCCGTAAGGCCACTAATGGATACTGGTTGGTTTTTGTAATGACACCACACACACACATGCAAGAGGAGAATAATACACTATAAATATTAACAATGGTGAGACATGCCTATGGACAGACAAGTTGTATTGCTATTCCAGGTGACTCTCAACTATAAACCCTCCGAGTCCCAGGAGAACATGAACTGGGAGTCACGACACTCTGGAGGCAAATATTGTTGTTGCTGTCCAATTATTTACAAGGGCCATTTCAGAAAAGTTGCATTTTCTCCATTTCCCTGGAGATGGGGAGTTTTTAAAAGGTTAAGTTTTCAGTGATTTCAAGTTCCATTGTCATGTAAACAGACACTCAAACACATCACAACTTTTCCATTGTTAGTTTAAAACATCGTTGAGTAGTCAAGGTCTTAGAGACATTCTACAGCAAAAATAAAGTAGAGAGCTTCATTAGGAGGATCCCTGAGATAACGTGATGGATCCAAACCTTCCTGGGGTTCTAATTCTAGCTTGTGGTTTTAGACAACATATAGTGACACCTCAGTATGTATTGTATTGTATTTGTACTGTAGAATCGCTGTGACACATTAGCTGAGCTCGGGCTATTCCACTCATGAAGTTCAGCTGGAGGAAGAAGCTCTGCAATCTAGAAAGTCGTGCTTCTTTTGCCAATGCCACATAGGATCTGCAGAAACACACTGATGTTAACGATCTAACAATTCACCATACAATGTGCTCAGTCAGGATAAATGAAGTACTCCTGCTCCAGTGAACGTGAGATTACTTGAACAGAGGGCTTTTTTTTTGGTTTTTTTTTCACTAGAGACGTGTACACGATGTAAGAAATAGAATCTGAGAAGGGTTTTAGTTCAAAAGAGACAAAACCTACATGGTTAAAAACTGAGAGAGCACACATCAGTTTGTACCTTGCGTCAGAGCTTGCTGGTCGAACGCTGGCTGAGGAAGTGCTTGAGTCTCAAACTGGCCAATATTCTGCGGCAATGCATGCTGGGTAGTCACATAGGAGTCTGTGGATGCAAAACAAACATGTTGGACTACCTGGATGCACTGTGAACATTATGGATTCTCCCACAGACATCCCATCAGTCATGATGTTATGGCTGATCACATAGAGCTAATCAAAAATATGAACCTGGTTTGGGATGAAAGAAAGTTCTGACTATGTTGCTTGGATGTCAAAAAGTGAGCAGTTTCATACATTAGGATTATTATTTAAAAGATTATTAAAAAGAAGCTTCAAAAAAGACAAGCTATTCATCACAAGTGACAGAATACCAGCGTTTGTGTGAAAACCTGCCACAACAAGGTGATGGATTCTTGATATACAGCAATACAACACATTTGTGGAGACTCAAGAGACCTTCAACAAACATTTGAAGACCTCGAGGAATTATGAAATTGGGAGGGATGGTGGGACAACGTGGTAATAGATTGGTTTTGTCCTCCAGTTTTATCACCGGTCAAGAGATATAATAACTTGAGAAAAGCTCGAAATGTTCACATCGTCTTGATGACCAATCAGAAAATGGACATTTCTGGAGATAATGCATCATATGAACATATAAAAAGAGAACAAATGGCTTTCTCTTTGATAAAAGAAACTATCATCAAGAACACAGCGAAGAGGTCAGGACTACAGAAACCAATCATAGAAGTGATTTAGAATTGAAGCAGTCGGGCGCATTAGGAAGATTATTTCTCCATCAGCAACAAAAGGTTTCTGCTGAAAGAGATCGAGTGGAGTTTCAGAGAGCAGGTCGTCTCCGCTGGAGGCTGCGTTCTGACTCCCGTCTTACGAGGCCCGTCGCGTTCGCACGCTGAGCAAACAGTTGGAGCTCGTGTAGAAATTGATTCATCAGCAGGGATCTCAGAGGTGTTCACTGCTGGTTTACGCTTGATTTAAAAAGCTGGTAATTACAGGAAGCAACAAACCTGCAGAGACAGCTTAAGAAAAGGACGTCAAACATAAGGCCCGTGGGCCAAAACCGGCCCGCAAGAGGCTCCAATCCCGTCCAGCAAACCACCAAGCAAATTGTGAAAATTTCCAAGAGAACACTGACAAAATTCTTCACGGACACAATAAAACACTGAGAACCAAGCTGAGATATCGGTGAAGCTGCAATGAGCGCTAACAAACTAGCATTAGCCTCAAAGCCGTGTCCTCACTGTGAGTTTGTATAAACGGGGATAATACAATATACAATACAACAACTATAGGAGAAGTACTTTTGAGGGGACATTTCATTGTGTTCTGCACTGCAATTGGCATCGTGTTAAGATCGTACGTAGTCATTTTCATGCTTTCACATATAAACAAAAGGTGTTTATCCAGACGTACATCAGCGTCAGTGAACTTAAGAATAAATATGTATGTTTTTAAACGAAGATAGGGCAGCTATCTGGACAATCTAAAGCGTGCAAGATGATGCATTCAAAAATGGAAAAGTAAGATATTGGTTGTGCAGTGGACAGTGACAGACTATACTATATATAGTTTTTACTTTTAAGAAAGGTTGTGATATATATTTTCATCATGTACTGATGTATTTAATGTTTACCTTCTCCCTGTACCAGCGGCTGGTCAGTCAGTGGCGCCTCCAGCGTCACTTGCTGCCCTCCGTTGACGACCTCGGTCTGGCCCAGTCCCAGCATGCTCTGCTGCTCCGCCGTGGCAGCAGGTGCTTGCTGGAGGCCGTCTCCTTCGATCTCCACTTGCATATCGTGAGCCACGGTGCCTGTTCCCAAGGGGTCCTCTCCCGACTGTGGCTGCAGCTGCTGGGCGAGTTCGTACCTGGTTGGTGCAGGTTGGACAGTAAGAACACTGCGTACAGTCTGAAACACACCAGAGCAGCAGAGAGAGCCGGTGACGAACCTGTGAGTCTTCATGTGCTTCCTACAGTTGGGCGAAGACTTGAAGGTCTTCTGGCAGTAGGGGCACATGTACGGCCTCAGGTCGCTGTGAGTGGTCATGTGGCGCCGCAGGCTGCCGCTGGTGGTGAACGTGGTGTCGCACATCAGACACTTGTAGGCTTTCAGGCCGGAGTGGGTCAGGATGTGAGCTTTGAGGACTCCCGAGGAGGCGAAACCTCGACTGCACTGCACACACTTGTAGGGCCTTTCTCCA
>OMNM01034144.1:25173-38089 GCA_900302745.1 Parablennius parvicornis | reverse complement strand
CATCATCTCTTCACCGCAAGGTCGAAAGCTCCTGCTTTGATCTGTTTTTCATCATTATGACGACAGTACATGGAATACTTCATCGTAATTCTTTGAGTTACTGGTCTTGACGGTCTCACACCGTTTCAGGTCAGTTGAGGACAAGAGTAAAAAATCTAAATCTACTCTGCCAACAAAGATCAGAAACGATGAGGCTCCATACACATCAAGGCACAATGTGGATTCCGGTCACATTACTAAATCAAGCTCTGGGCACTGAAAGAAAAGTCACACAGTCCGACAGGTTGAGTGATTTCATCTCTTATTCTTCACTCAGTCTAAAGCACTATGTTGAAAGTTTATAAAATAAATGTTCATTATAAATAAGTCAGCAGACTGTGCTCTACTCCTACTCTGAACTCTCTCTTCGTCCTTTCCCGTCACCCTGCCTTCAATCAATCTACTCTCATCTTGGCTGACGCTCCCATCCCCGTCCCATCAAATCCATCACTTCTATCAACATGTCTTTGGTTCTCAGCTCCACTGCCTGCTGACGGCTCCATGCTAAGAGAAGTTATCCTCAAACAAAATGAAGTTGGCCAATTTAAACCATTAAGATTGAAAAGATCTTTCCTCTGGAGACAAACAAGATGAAGGCTGAAGAGACAATTATCTAACAAGCTGTTTCTGCTGCTCGGCCTCCTCGTTTTTGACCTGTGGTGTCCACCAAGGCTCGTTCCTCGGTCCCCTTTTGTTCTGCTCAATACTGCCCTTGGCCGAGTTCAACAAAGAAGCGTGGGTGTCACATTCAACAGTGGCCTCTTGTTGAACAAACAAGTCCGATATTGTTTATTTGGCTTTTATCCAGAAACAGAGAGTCTCAAAGAGGATGTTTGTCCTCTGTAGTGCTGAGAATGTAAATCTTGTACACAAGTTCATCTGGTTGGATATTGATCACAGCACTTTTTTTTTTTTTCCACTTAACAAATGAACAAAGAAAATGTAGCTTGTCGAAATGTTTTCATGGACATTGTACCTGACGTGCTGTTTGAGATGGCTTGACTTCTTATAGGCCTTATTGCAGAATTGGCACTTGTACGGCCGGTCGTTTCCCACCACGTCCAGGTACTGCTGGAAAGCCAGGCGCGGGTTCTGGGATGGGATGAGGCCTTTTGAAAAGTAACATGGAAGAGTTATAATCCAGATTATACAAGCAGCCCTACTTTAATACCTCCATGTTTGTGAGACTTACCAAAGTCGGTGATGAGGATGGGTTCCTGAAGGGGGATATCAGGTAGAGGTAGGTTGCTTTTGGACACTTTGGCTTTGTTGGTTTTGCGAGGGAATTTGTGCTTCTTCTGCTGCAGGCTTTTGAAATGCGAGGTGATGTGCGTCTTCCTGTGGCCGGACGTGCGGAAGATCTTGTCACAGTGAGGGCAGGGGAAGGGACGCACACCTACCAAAGAATTAAAAAAAGAAAACCAACTTTTTGGCAGGATTCCTATTTAAAGAATTCAATTCTGATGTCATACAAGCATTGATTAGAAACAAAGCGTTTAAGTCAGGGGTGTCAAACATAAGAGTCCAATTCCATTCTGAGTGAGCCGGATCAGTAAAATAGTGCTAGAGTCACCCTTCAACTTAAACTTTCGAGATTTCATTTGTTGTGGTGCAGAGCATATGCAATGAAAATATTTAGATGTTTGCAAAACCAAACAAATTCTACTGAAAATGACTATAATCTCAACATGAACCAATCTTTAATGAAACCTTCTGGTGTAAAATACAACGACATGTCCAAAGAAACTTCTTGTATAGCTGTTTCATTCTGGGTGTTTTTACAAACTCCCCATGACAGCATGGCTTAGAGGGTAGTTTCATAACAACGGGGCAGCTAGATTTCATGGCAGCGCCACCAATATCTCCGCTCAGGTCTCACTGTAGTACTCCTAAAATTAAGAAAAAAAAAAATCTATATTTTCTTTGACATTTTTTCTATTTGCTTGGTAGCTTAGCGGACTGAATTTGAGCCTCCTGCAAGTCAATTTTGGTCCGCGGGCCTTATGTTAGACACCATTGATTTAGGTTATTCATCATAACCTTAATTTTAAAAAGAATATGAAACTCATATATAAAGCAAAAATATAAAATTCTTAAGTTTCATACATTCTGGGTACAAAAGGTTACAAAGTCTTTTATTTAGGCGGAAGAAATATGTGCATTTCTTTTAAAAAACAAACATGATTGCTGAAAATGAGAGCTGAAAATATGTTAACTTAGAGCACCACCAGAGCTTAAGTAAGAGCTGGATATTACTCCACAAGTGGAGATGCACAGATGAACATCATAATTACACTTTGTTTTTTTTTTGTTTTTTTCCTCCATTCGCACTGGAGTTGACATTTCATGTCAAGGGAAAGATTGTTTAACGTAATCTCTCAGAGATGGAGCACAAACGCATGAATACAGATGAGGGCTCTCATTGTTGCAGCGTTCGTATTTACACAGAACCGGCATTTGCAATCTCTTGGATAATTTACCATAACATACAGCTGAATTGGAAATGACAAGAGGTGGCTGCCGGGGACATGAAAAGATAATGCTGATTGCCTCTGGGTTGTTTGCTAAACAAACGCGTGACGCGACGTGCGCAGGGACTCGGTGAAGTGACTGCGTGACCGTATTCAAGTGCTGATGTCAGTTTGTCTTGAAGGGTAACGCCCACTTGGTGAAGTGGACCTGCCTCTCACCTGTATGCAGCCGCATGTGCACTTTCATGCTGCCAGAAGTGGAGAAGCACTTCAGACAGCACTGGCACTCGAAGGCCTTGATGCCAGTGTGCGTCTTCATGTGTGCTGTGAGGGTGCTCTTGACGGCGAAGGCTCTGAAGCATTGTTTGCACTTGAAAGGCTTCTCGTGGGTGTGGATGCGGATGTGGCGGACGAGGTCGCTGGGCTTCTTGAACTCCTTGGAGCAGTACGGGCAGCCGTGCCAGCGCACACCGTCCTCCTCCCGAATGGAGCCTGAAAAAAAAATTAGAAAAGAAAAAGAAACAAGCAGATCTCAACTACTTCTGGAGAACAATGTCAACCTTTGAACTCAGAACTCCAACATCATCCCTCCTACCTGGCATCTGTATGGGTTTCTTGAAAATGCTCCTCTTCTTCTCCCGCGCCGGTTTGTCTGCACAGTGTACTTTCTTGTTTTCCGCCGGGGCGCCCTCCGTCGCCTGGTTCTGAGGCTCTCTGGACGTGGCCTCGCTCTGCGGTTGGACCATGCTCAGCCCGCTGTTCTCCAGGGCTTGCTACAGAAGCAGCATAACAGGGTAAAGGTTTCTCTCCTGGCATCCATTGAGCTTATAAAAACATGTCAGTGTATGTCTAATTTGCATATTTATGAGGCTGGTTTTTTTTTTTTTTGTAATAAGGTGGTTTTGATCTAACTCTGCAACTCTTGTCTATGAATATATAATCTGTCCTGCTTATTCCTC
The DNA here is from genome assembly GCA_900302745.1 of Parablennius parvicornis. NCBI lineage: Eukaryota > Metazoa > Chordata > Actinopteri > Blenniiformes > Blenniidae > Parablennius > Parablennius parvicornis. The sequence continues at coordinate 34,620 of OMNM01034144.1, read as the reverse complement.
TACTTATTCACCTGAAAGTCAATGTTATAGGACGGAAATCCAAAGTGGAAAAAATATTGAAAGCAGTCATTTCTGGCACAGGCTCCTTTGGATCTTTTCGATCTGTTTCTTTTTGTTCAGATGAATAGTTTTTGTGCCACAACACTACAATCCTGTTGGAGAAGCCAGTACGCCACAAAGGACTTTCTATCCCAATTTGGCCAACCTTTGGGGAGCATATTCATGAAGGGGCCAAAGAGGTTGAATTCAGATAAAGATGTGGATGGCCTTAAACACAAACTTGAAGAACGTGTACAAGAAAACAGTTGAAGGCTGAAGGACTCGTGCTAATTTCACAAAGTGGAGAATTCTGTCTTTCCAGTGTTGGACCGGGCGAAAAAGGCTTGAAGCGGAGACCAGAGGTCAGACCAGGTGAGATGGAGTCTATATGGAAAAGTGGTTTCAATTCTGAGATGTGACCTTTACACAAACATTATTTGGCCAATAAAGAAGATATTGAGCTGATTGTTGGTATGCTGAATTCACCATTAGCTATATGAATGTGTTGATACATGCTGGGGAAATGTGGAAATGTTTTAAAAAAACAAAAGATCACTTCTTTTGTGTTTGTTTTTTTTTTTTTTATTATTATTCCAGGGGGATAGAATCTACTCCATGCAGGGATTAAAGCCACTTTGACAGCAGATTGGACAATACACATTAAATAAATGTATTATAACTGCAAAGCAGACTCGTTAACTCCTGTCACCATTAATCATGAAGCCACCAAATGCATTTACCGTAAAGGTTGTTGAAGCCACCTGAGGCACGTCGGGGGCTAATAATCTTCATCACACACACTTCAATGTTTTTTTTTTTTTTTTTTTTTTACTCATGTCGCATCGGCCATCTTAAACGGGGAGGTCAGCAGGAAAAGCAGCATATCAACAGTAGACAGGAAGAGACTGGACAAAATTATCAGGAAGTCCAGCTCTCTCTTCTAGTGAACAATTACTTCCACCCCATGAAGGACACACTGAGTGCACTGGAGAGCTCTTTCAGCCAGACTCCTTCACCCTAAGTGTGTGAAGGAGCCATATCGCAGGTCCTTCCTCCCTGTAGCTGTGAGATTATATACTGTGTCTCAGTAACATCGCCGGGTGATGAAAGCCATGGAGAGGCTTGTTGAAGAACATATTCTCACCCTGACAAGTTCACAGCTCAGCCCGCTGCATTTTATGCTGAAAGCTTCATCATTGACACCGTCCACAAACACTTGGAGCTTCCCAACACATCTGCCAGGCTCCTGTTCGCAGACTTCACCTCCACCTTTAACCCTTTGCAACCCCACATCCTCACAGAGAGGCTCACCAGAACTTCAACCTGAGCAGTCGGCTCAGACTCTGGATCCTGGACTTTCTCACTATAGAACCCAGCAGGTCCGTGAAGTCTGGTGACGACACAGTTCTCCAAGGACCTGCTCTGCATATAATCTGTACATAATCACATTTATTTTCATACTCTTTTTAATGTGCCGTTCTTGTCCACCTAATTGCGACTCAGGAATAAATAAACTTTTTTCTGATTCTCTTGAGTTTAGCAGATGGTGACTGAAACGTGAGTCGACGAATGAAGCTGTGATGTTCCTTTTTTTTAAGGCTTTGTTTACATGATGACGTTTTCAAGTCAAAAGGGAAAAACGTTACTTTTTTACTCTCCGTGAACATAACACAGATACATATGTGAGTAGACAACAGCACCCACTAGAGGCCAAACATGAAAACGACATCGTTCACGGCGTCTCTGCCATGTAAACGCAAAACATTTCTGAGAAGAGAATGAGTTGACGATGTCGTATACAGGTGGCTGTAATGTGCTGAGGTTGTGTGAATGAACATCGTTTCCTCACCTGCAGGATGTCGGGGTTAATGGCGGTCTCCATGGTGATGGCCGGCTCTGGGGGCTGAGGCTGTGCCGTCTCCCCGCTGACCTGCTCCGATAGTTCCAGGAGTTGCTGGATGACATCAGTTACCCCCTCGCCGCCCTCTGAACCCACCGGACCCTGACCTGCTGTCTCCGTCTCCTGTGAAATCAAGAGAACCGAGGGTCAGGGAGGGTGGAAGTGCAACAACCAGTATGAGAAGAGTTTAAGAACAACTTTAAAAGGCTTTAAACACGTTGACGTAGGAGTAAACATGTTTTAAATAAAGAACAATCAGGCTTTTTAGGTCCATTCTGGAAAATATTTTCTTTTGGACTTTGAAAGATAAGGACAGTCTTTCCATCACATACTGTACATTTCATTGTCAAGCCCGTCATCAGTTGTAGGTGGAGCAGGTTGAAGCCAATTCTTTGTAATGGCATTTTTGCTTACATCAGCAGATTTAACACAAAGTTCTTCTCATTGTTACTAAACCAAAAGGATTATCTCCTAAACGTATGTTGTCGAATCTGGGTGGGATGTCAACTCCAAATATGTTTGTGGGTTTCTGACAGTTCCAGAAAATGTGGCGACGGTTGGCTCCTCCTTTCCTCTTCCAAGCCTCCAAGAGCAGCTGAATCAATGTCGATGTGTTTCATATCAAAAAGCCATGTATCAGCCAATAATGCAAATAAAGCAAGTGTGTTCACAAAGAAAGGGGCAGTTTGATTGAGGAAATTTGACAAATAGCATTTTAATATCTCTAAAAGCTGATAATGACCAAATTATAGCAACATAATATTACTGTAACCAATCTGATGAGCAAGGGACGGCTCCGGTTGGACGATGCTGAGCTCTGCTCTGTACTGTGGACCGGAAGCCAAATCAAATTTGGAGGAAAATGTGTTTGACGCTTTATTGATTTTTGGCAGAGTGAATGTATAAAACTGCTCCTTTAGTGCAACTGAGACTCAAGCTTTGGAGACAGGAAGTATTAACAAACACAAAGAAGAAACAGAAGCAGTAAAATATCTCCTGAGCCAAAGCTCAAAAGGGATTGAGAGGGAACGTAGTAAATTAGACAGTGATACAGTACGAAATATCTTCTTTTTTTTTCTGCCTATTGTTCTGAAATCACATGAGAATAAGAAATGCCCTGATAACAAGCAAAACGGAAAGTGGCTCCTCGGAGGTTCGCAAAATATCAGAAAAAAGTTGTTCAAGTGTTTACACTTCATTAAAGTTTGATAGTGAACGGAGTATAAAACTGCTGAGAGTCTCGACTGTGTTTTGATTTTATGGCAGCATAAGTACACCGTCGACGTCAGCAATTGCCGAAACGATGATACGTTCAAGGACGGTGTTTTTAACAAGCTCAGTAAGAAACTCCAAGTGTTGTGAAAATATTAGATGTCAGTTTTTTGTTTCTTTTGAAACATTTTGGAAGGATGAGACTGTAAAATATTAGAAAAAAGTTTGTTAAAGTCTTTTCACCTTCACTGGAATGAGTAAATAAAGGAGCTTATATGAGACATCAGAGAACAGGAATCCTTACAAAGTAAATACTTGGGTTCATTTGAACAAATCAACGACAAACACGTGATAACCTCCTATATCTTTTTTTGACTCCTCTCACCGGATTGCTGGAGGGCGCCTCGATCACAGAGATGTGCATCTTGCTGATGTGGGCGTTCAGGCTGCCCAGCTTCTTAAATATGCAGCTGCAGTCCATGCATGGAAACAGTGGGACGCCTTTAGTCTGCAAAACAAAAACAAGAACAAAAGAAAACGGATCAATACAAGACGCCGTGCTGATGTTGCCTGTCTTTGTATCGGACGTGGCTCAGCTGATGCGGATGGTCGTCGTCAAAAAACCGACCTCAGACAAAACACAGAAACTCAAGGTGTTAATGGTGTGCCAGCAAGTTGCACGGGAGCCGTCACCATTGATGTGCAAGTGTGTGAATAATGGTGTGTCTGATCATGTCAGGCATGTTGACTCTGCTCCACGTGGTATTTCAAGAAGTTCCTGATGATGTTATATATTTAAAGAACTTTCCTGCTTAATGATTTTTCCCTTACCACCGTATTCTACACCTGCTCATGTTGAATTGTTGGGTTTTTCTCTGTAGACGTGCCTTCAGGTGACTGTGTTTTATTTGGCGCTATATCAATAAAACTGAAATTCATCAGGCCCTGCAGTAATGTAAACACATTATGAATGAATCATTACTGAGGAATGAGAGATTATAGGTGAAGTAGCAGATCAAAAACACGCTTGTGAGACAGTTCCTGAAAAATACTACAAAAGGGGACTTTCAATGTATTCCGTGTGTATTTGATTTCATAGAATGTGTCTGTGGTGAGTACCTCATCGGCACTAAGTAGTTAAGAGAATGAGCTGAAATGACCAGGCCATACATGGTGATCATCACACATTCACCTTCAGCGTCTGTCCTTGTCGGCGGTCCTCAGCTCAAGCCGACGTTTCATGGTGGCCGTGTCTTATTAAAACCAACAGACCGTGCGAAATGCAAGTTCCAGACGCTGAGCTCAAAGACATTACGTGTGTGTACAGTTTCTATATATATATATTATGGTTACTTATACCCTTCAGGCCAGACCTTTTTCTAAGATCTACAACAATAGGATTCAGGCTTTTGTCTTGAGGTAAATTCAACTTCAAGGCTCCAGATGAATATTGAGAATGCTTTAGTACAATTGTTTTCTTTCTTTTTAATTGTTTTTTTTTTTTTTTTTTTGTAATGATTATATACTTTTGATTAAAATCTTAGGAGCATAGATGCTTAGATCACCAAAACATGCACCGTTGAAGGTCGTTTTAATTATTCCTTAATGAAAGAGAGGCCTTGTTTTTCAGGGTGCATGAAAAAGCAAAGATCAATTATCAAGCTCAAGCAGCATCATCTCAAAATATCTCGATATAAAGGGATTAACAGTGTTGCTGAGTTTCGTTGATAAGTGGATTCAGTTGACTTCAGTGGTTAGATTCAACTTTGTTTATGCCACCTTTCTTTCACAATAAGAAGACATACTGTACTTGTTTGGTTCATTAATGGCTATAAATGCTTCTCTTTCGTGCTTTCCTGAAGCCTTTATTTGAATAAAATGGATTTACAAGAAGGGAGGGTGGGTGGTTTGATGGATGGATTCCGCTAAAAGCGAGCCTGAGAGCAGCCATAACAACATTTTATTGCGTCTGTACCTTGAGGAAACATTCGAAAAATAATGGTACCACTAAAAGCTCATTGATCACTGAAAAGAAAGCAACAGTGGATGACAAATGCAGAACTAGCTTGTTGAGAAAACCCCCAAGATACTGTGTTTAAAAAAAAAAAAAAAGAAAAAAAAAAGAAAGATATTTCCTGTTTTCATTTCGTGTTTTATGTGTATGAATTTTTTTTTTTTTTGCTGTTGCTTAATGTAGGGTTTCCAAATCTAACAACACTTTGGTACTCTGGTACTACTTTATAAATGAAAGAGAATAGGATTGGTGGAAAACTTTCATTACTCCATGGGGGGATTGTGTGTTGATGGATAAATTGCTCGCAGAGGGATTACAAAGTTGCTGAGACAACAGGGCTGAACCCTGGAGTCAGAGGAAAGGATAAATCTCAAGTCTGTGAGAAATGTAACGGGCCTCTAAGTTGTTGTCGGTGCTGTGAGGACGGCTTGGTGGCACTCTGCTGAGGATAATTGCGCAGGAGTGCAGAACAACAGACGAGGGAGCTGTGAGGACTGTGGAGTGTGGCGGCTGAGACCGCAATAGCAGGAATGGAGGAAAAGGAAGGACATCACAGAAATTTGTCAGATTCCGTTTTCAATGCGCCCAGTTCTCCAAAGCCACGTTTACATGACGTTTTGAAAACGCAACTTTTTGAAAAACTGGCTCCCAAGGTGGAAAAATCAAAGACTGATGAGGATGATGAAGACCGGACAACCATAAAAGTTTTGAACTTTTTTGGTTACCATGGCCAAAACATAGTTGCACCATTGAAATAAAACTTTGTCTAAAACGAAAGGTACTGTACATGGACGAATGAAAATGTCTGTCACTTTAGGTGGTATTGTTGAAAGCTGGAACGCTTATGAAAAGCTTCCAAACTAAAGATTCCCAGACTTCATCTTAAAGAATCTCTTTCTTCACTAAAATGTCAAAAAAAAAAACAAAACATATTTTACTAATCTCATAGCTTCAAAACTCCAAAACCCAAGTTTTTGTTTGACAAGATTTTGAATCTTGATATTCTGTTGCTCCTGTTAACTTAAAGAACATCACTGCTTTATATAAACTAATTTCAAGTCCCGTTAATGTCCTCCATCCATACTCCCATTTTTCAGAAGTCTCATTTTGCTCCATTAGGCCCTGTATTATCACATGATTAATATCTCTCTAAACAACGGCCTAATTCTCAGGTTCTTATTAAAAAAAAAAAAAAAAATGCTGTGGTTGAGCTGCTATTAAAGAAACCTAATTTTGATCCATCACTTCCCAACAGCTACCAACCAATTTACAGGCAAATTACCTTTTATGCCAAAGATCAAAGAAGAAAACAAAAACTGTAACCGAGCAAATTGCACACCACAGAAACTGCTCCACTCAAAGCGGCGTGTCTCTCACTGGCAGAGCTTTTAGCGTTGAGATAAATAAATGTATTGTCTGATACAGCGGACCTGCCGAGAGGGGTACCTCAGGGCTTTGTTCTGGGTCCCATTCTCTTCTTGTTTTATATATTCCTTCTTGGCCGAATGATCACACTCTGATTACCTCTGATTACCTTTATACTGACGAGGTTCAGACATATTATGCCAGCCTCTAATTTGAACTCTTCTTGTCGTGAAGCCAGCGACTTTGACCTTTGTGAAGAACAAATCATTATATTCAATGATTACAATTCGAATCACCGTCAGCAGGCAAAACTCGCGGGGGGAAACCATACTGCCTTTTACTGAGAGATACGTAGATGAATATTGAGCAGAACTAAAGTGAACTTCCACAGCAGGAGTTTAATTTCCCATGCGGCCCCACTGCAGGATGAATTGCCACCCCCATTAGGATTTAAGACGGCATATGTTCCAGATCCAAATGATTTTTATTTGCAAAGATTGTGCCGCCAGCAATGGCAAATGCAAACTCCAAATCACATAAACACATAAAAATGTCAAACAACAGAAACACAACAGCCGAAGTTGAATGCAGGTAAAGTGTTTTCACTGATTTTATCGCATTGAAATGTTCTGAATATATGCAGTGAACTCTAAAAACCTGAAAACCTGTTGAGGAGTTAGTTAATGTTGGAGTGCTGCGAGGACCTGAAGTGCCTGTTAAAGTGCGAGGTGTGTGCTCATTGACAATGAGAAACCCACGATTGCCTAAAAGGCTCTTTGGTGATACGTAGAGATGTGATATCATTTCGGAGAATACGAACAGTCATTAACAAACACTCACGCTCACAGACAGTTATTGTCCCTTGAAATGGAAGAAAGAGAGAGAAAAATATACTGAAGTGAGCTCCAGGTTTACTTTCTCAACTGATAAAAAGGTAATCATAAGAACTCGGACTGCTGACAAATAGAAAAAACTGTTCAGACAATTAAAATGGGTACCTACCAAACTGATACCAACCAGTACTTTTAATCGACTGGCATTTACATACCATTTATCTAAAAACTCCCCTCACACTATATATTACAGTACATTTTCTATTGTTTGTTCTCACTTTGGGCAGTTTAAATCTGCATTAATTCTCTTGTCTTGTTTGAAAATTTGTAGAAAAAAAACCTTTGTGGTAGGTACATGCTTTAAAAAACAAATTATTCTACTCTTCATACTGATTTCAGCCAGTTATGAATTGTTTACATACAAACTCTATTTGTTGTTTAAAAAAAATCTTAGAATTATTTTTGCCAGTCCGTACCAATTAGCACTGGAACCTGTTTCAGGGCAAATTTAACTGTTAATTGTTATTCAACATAATCGTGTAATAATGTTAATAGTTTGCAAATTGTTTCTTATTTGATTACAAGACATGTTTTCACCTTAAAAATACATTGTGCATAGTTATTTTACAGTTTCTCATTGTTTTTAAGCTCAATATTAAAAACTTCCCATATCTGTTTTTCTTTACTGAATAATTTAATGCACTCTGATTTTTTAATTCTATTTTTAATGATAACATCAAGAGAAATTATTGTTTCTAATGATTTAATGATACATCAGCCTATAGCCATGGATGTCCGGAATAAGTAGCGGTGCAGGACATCACTTTGTAAAGAAAAATTAGACCACGATGAGTCAAAATGTCACAGACGCAAAAAAAACCCAAACACCAGAAACTGCTTGGGATGCAGAGGGGTGAGACTTTGGCGTACTGTTCTTATTATTAAATAAATCATGTGGATTTCTTCTTGTTGGAGCTTGATGAAAGCTCCTGAGTGTCGGTGTTGGTTTTATTTGTCATTTATATGCAGACAGCGTTTTTCCTGCAGCACACCAACAACTGTCATGTCTAAACACTTCATTAACTGTAACCATGTTGTTGTTTTTTTTTGTTGTTGTTTTTTTTTTTAAACTCCCAGGGCTCCTTGGGAGACGGCATCTGTTCATGATATCTCTGTGATCGCGGGGAACGTCAGCGGACCTATTTATTCATGAAGTCAGTCCGACGTTAGGACAGACTGCGTGTGGAACGGCAAAGCTGAAGAACACTTGTGAAAATGAGCTGCATTACTCAAACGGTGCTGTCAGACGTAATTCCGATCAGCTGCTGTTTGGCCTGAAATACACCGGGAAGAAAAGTAATTCTTTTGTCTTCTTCACAATTGGATTATATATATATAGATTTTTAAGGGGTTTTTAAGGGGTCATACTATACAATGTTTTAAAACGTTCACATGGTCTCATTGCTTCAAAACATTGTATTCAAAGGTTATTTCCCCAAATCCAGCTTTTTCTTGATTTTCCGCCATTTGAATATTGGCTCATATGAGCTGCATTCAGAATCTGTTGGGTCTGTGTGAGCTGGACTGGCTCCGCCCACACATGCCCTTCTTGGGAAGAGAAGGAAGCCCTTCCTCTCATGGCGCCGTGTGCCAGAGCAGAGCTGCCAAATTGTGGGAGGAGTCAAAGGGAGGACTTACCTTTCCTGGGATTGGCTAAACCCCTGATGACACTATATAAGGTTTGATTTCTGATTGGCTCATTGGCGCAACACACTTTTTAAAAACTGAAACAAACCAGGGAGAGAAAGAGCCTTTCTTCACTTCTGGAAAGGGGACGTTTATTACCTCCGCCAAGGAGGTTATTTTTTTGTGAGCAATTGTTTGTCTGTCTGTCTGTCTGTCTGTCTGTCTGTATGTCTGTCTGTTAGCAGACTAAATTTAATCTGGATCAGATCCAGACTAACAATATGGCGGCACTTTGAATTTGGCAAATTGTAACACTGAAAACGCCATTTGGCGGAGGTCTGCGCTCTCGGACTGCTTTTCTCGTTACTGATTGAAAACCATTAGAAAGTGAACTTTGC
>OMNM01034144.1:0-18647 GCA_900302745.1 Parablennius parvicornis | reverse complement strand
TTCTAAAAGGTAAAAAAAAAAAAAAAAAAAAAAAAAAAATCGGGTGGATCACATTCAGTCTCACCAAATCCACTGACGCACGGGACATCTTATCAAACGACAAGCAGGATTTTGTGTTAGCGGAGTAACTTGTGTGTGTTGTTGATATTCCACTATTATGATAAAAGGTTCATTCTTTCTCTAGGTGCGTTGCCATGGTGACTGAACGTCTGCCCTGCTCCATAGGAGGTTACAAAACAGGATACGAGCTCAGCAGGTATAAAAGATAGTCTACTGATCAGCTCTCTTAAAAAAAAAAAAAGAAGGTTGAACTGGATCTCGGTGTGCAACTACAAGGATGAGCACGTTGGAGAGCGCGAGTGTTTCCGTATAGCAAAAAAACCACTTGCAGCCCGGGAGCTGACCTTTGCAAACCTGCAGGACAATTTTTTAAAAACTAAAACAAGCCCTCAGGAGGCTCAACACCAGTCCGCCAAACCTCCAAGCATTTCAAAGACAACTTTTTTCATTTCATTTCAAAGAAGATATTTTCCTAAGAAATTCTTAAGAGTAGTGGACACAACACAAGAGACCGTGAGCGGAACTGGACTGAACCTTCATAATGCAGCAGCTACAGCAGCGGTTCATTGGGACATTTCATTGTATTTTGCACCGGAAGGTTTCATTAAAATTGGCTTTATCTTGCGATTGTAGTCATTTTCTGTAGAAATTCTTTGGTTTTGTGAATATTTAAGACTTTTTCATCATGTACACTTGGTAAATATAGAATAAAGAACAGACTTATAATAAATAAAAAAAACCTTTAATTTGTTCTAACACTTTTTTCATTTATTCATATGCAATTCTAGTGCACAAGGCTAAAACGTTCTTAAGTACCATAATAACAAATTTCTGAAATATTTAACACGCTTATCACAGTGAGATCTTCGTTTGTGACCATGGAGTGCAATTAGGATCGTAGTCCACCACATTCACATTGTCACAATAAGCCAGTTTTTCTTCAGCATGGCTGGACAGTTTAACTTGTTGTCTCCTGCTTGTAATCGTCGTCAATTTTTAACAGAAGCACAAGGTTTTTTCATGGTGAAGATGCAGCTCTGACTCAGCTCTCAGTGTCAGTTCTCGTGAACCTCGGCCTTGTTTTAACAATGACAGGATTATTATTTCCAAGATTTCATAATTTTACATATATGCAAACCTTCAAAAATAGTCAGGATATTTGGTTTTATTGTGTTTCAGCTTGCAGGGGCAATCAGCTTGTGGCTTTTCTCACAAAGTCTAATCAACTAAGAACTTAAACCATCATATTTATCCAACTTTAATATAAACAAAACTTTTACTTAAACAAAAAACAAAAAAAAAAAAAAAACAAAAGTGTGTAACATGGCCTCTGTTCAGACCCCCATTTTCCACTCTGAGCATCTAATGACCAAACTGTGCTTTCAGATCTGTGTGAAATAAAAGTGTCGCCTCTTCCCGGCGATCCCGGCTCACCTGTGTGTATTCGTATGTGTCTGACGAGCTGGCTGGGCTTTTTGAAAGCTTTCCCACAGTGGTGGCAGCTGTTGGTGAAGCCGCTGCGATCGATGTTCTTCTTGTAGTTTCTGGAGCTGGAGGTGAGCGGCCTGCGAACGGAGAACACGTTTAAACGCACAAACTCAAACAGGGAGGGTCCGACAGGATCATCAACAGATACGATTTTTTTAAACACACGCAGCCGTCGAGAAGCAGCGAGCTGACCTTTTCGGAACTTTGCTCAGCTCGGTTGGTTGGAGCTAATTGGATGTGTGATTAGAGCCGATCCAAGACACAAATCAGTTTCCTCTGTTTTCTCTGACATGCAATTAAGCCTGATGACGCACCACTAGAAATGACTCAACACTGACTGATTTCATTCAGTCACCTTGTCGGGTCAGACAAATCCAAACAAATCAAAAGACACTCTGATGACTACGTATGGAGATGTAAAGCAGGGCTCTATATTCTCACCACTCTATCTAGTAGATTTGAACTGAAGTGAAATAGAATTCGGGTTTAATTAGATTTATTTTGTCATTCAACCTCTCTCCCGACTTGCAGTTCTGGTTTGATAAACAATTAAATGTACTCTTTGAATACTATAGTTTCAGGGCTGCAGAGGTCTGAGACAGCTGCTTCTGAACCAGATTATTTAATACAGCGGTGCAAAATATAAGTGCAAATGTATATATACAGAATTAATACATCTCACTAACGACCACTGAACTGCAATGAATTAAATTAGTTTTATTGCGCTACTGCAGATTGTGTCACATCAGATTGTGCTTCTGATTTGTCTTCGTGTATGATACGTTGAAACAATGAAGTGAAATCCGAAGCACAAAGATTTACGCGGAAAATGATCAAAAATGACAAAAGCTCAACGACTGTCGATCTGAAGTTGTCTGGTTAAAGTCAAATCCACAAACTGAAAGAATTCAATATCATAAATTTAAGGGGGTTTTTTTTGGTAAATCTTGACAACAGTATGAGTTTACAGTGACGTAATGATGTGCAGCTGTAGTGTAAATATCCTCCTCATTTACTTTAATCACCGGGAAGGACACGATTCAGAGTGATTAAAGCTAATACCTGAACTAAAATACATTAAAACTAATTAATATTGAAATGCACCTAAACCATGTGAAGCATATGCATAAAGCAGATACGTTACCTCTCACCCATCACGAGTGAAAGTAGTGATTAAACTCTAACTCACGGTCACTGTGGCTCCCTACAATGAGAAGAATTCAGCTGAATGTCAGACTTTTCTTACAGGAAGAAATCTTTTTCACCAGAGCTGATCTGAAGGCGCTTGTTGAAGGTTGCTGGTCAAATAGTTTTTACACTGGAAGTTAAAGGTATGAGATATTTCTGGCCGTGCGTCATAAATTATTTCATAGTTCGGATTGCTCTTTATCCATTTCATTCTAGATAGTCACAATGTTTGCTTTTTTTCATTTTCATTGACTTTTTTTGTGCAGAGTCTTCGTTGCAGATGTGTGGAGGCATTTGTAATTAGGTCATAATAAGCACCAACCACAAGGGCATGCTTGTGTTGTGGTTTGATTATTGCAGTATTGTAAAACATGTGTTTGAATCAAACTTACTCATTATGATACCATTGGATTGCTTGGCCTTGATAATGGTGGTTTAGCTGTCAAACTCTCTTTTTTTTTTAGAAGTTGAGTTATTCACAAAAACCTTTTTTTTTTTACCGCATCCGATGTGTTAAATCCAAAATGGCTGCCATACAGATATTAGGAAAAATGGAAATATTGTTTTTCTTATTGCATATACAATAAACTCTCCAAAAATGTATAGTTTTGATAGTGTTTAAATCCTGTGAAACTACATCATGAACCTGACTCAAACCTTAAGTATTTAAATTAAGATCAGTTATCACTACTTATTGCTGTTTCATATCAAAACTTGTTATAAAAGAAAGAAAAATGCAAACAGCCTGCTCCTCTTTCATCACATCTCGCTTAAAACCAACAGAAAGCTGCGTGTGAGCGACTGAAAATGAACAAATGTCCCTCCGGTCTCCATGGCGACAGCTGTCAATGTGGCTTGGTGTGTTTGTCTGCCCGACCTCATCTTGATGTGAGTCTTCATGTGCTCTTTGATCTGCGCCGACGTCTTGAACTCCTTGTCGCAGGTCTTGCAGGTGTAGACCCGGATGCCCGAGAGCTCCTTGCGGTGCTCCTCCAGGTGCAGCGAGAGCTGGCTCTGCAGGACGAACTCATCCCCGCACTCCACGCAGATCAGATTCTGCAGGAGAGGAAGCAGATGAGAAGAGAAGAGACGAGCTGAGGAAGCTTCCTCCACGCCGTGCGGTCCGGCGAGGCCGCTCACCTCCTCCTTCTCGTGCAGCATGACGTGGGACTTGAGGCTGGCGATGCGGGAGAACCTCTTGTTGCACACGGGGCAGGTGAAGTCCGAGGTGGTGTGTGTGGACTTGTGCAGCGTGAGGTTGAACTCCACGTTGAACGTCTGCGGGCAGCGGTCACATCGGTGAGGCTGCGGAGAGACGCAAACGCGTCTTTAATTACTCAGTAGGCATGCAAACAAACAGGGGTCAGAGGTCAGCAGCATTTAAGGCCAAAAGAGACGTTTTTGTCACTTTCCGCCAAACAAAACTTAACTGCAGCCGCAAAAAAAATGTCTGACCTTTAAAATGAGGGCGACAGAGCTTAAAAAGTTTCATATTGCGTTGATTTGAAAAAAAAAAAAAAAGAAAAAAAAAAGTTGAATCTATTAGGTTTCAATTACAGTCAGAATCAGAATCTGAATAACTTCATTCATCCCTGGGGCAAATTCTTTGACATGGCTCCGCACGGAATGAAACGATTGTTTGAGTAAAGTTAAGAAATATGAATTTAACTTCATCAGGTTGTGTTGTTGTAGCAGACCAACATTTTTTTTTTTCAGCTGCACCTGATTTTTGCAGTTTCTTCGTTTCTTTTCAGCATTTTTTTTTTTTAAACTATTTTGGCTCCTTTTTAAAAGGTTTTTTTCATGTTTGTTTGTTTTTCATTTATTTCTAATCTTTTTTTTCTTTTTGTAATTCTAATCATTTAGGAGTTTTTTTTTGGAAGCTGATTTAGCTTTTTTATCCCCTGTTTCTTCTTGTTTAGGCAATTTTTCTAATTCTAGCGGTTCTGTCATTTCTTAAAGCCCGTTAAGAAGAGAGATGAGAGTCCTGTCAAAAAAGACTGTTAGTTTTTGATTATTTTACCTTTTTGATAATACAAGAGTGCATACACAATAGACATACAACATCTGACATTGATAGATAAATTACCAAAAAAAAAAAAGGAAAGCGGATACTCAGAACAACCAACAATCTGAAAAAAAATTCCAGTCTGCAATTTTTTTAATATAAGTCTGTACAAAGAAAAAAGATGAAAACACGGCAGCACGACTCAAGATTTGTACATTCAGGTCTCATCCAGTAATGTCAACAATGGCTTCCACATCGTCTGGAAATAGTTTGGTGAGTTCTGCTGGCTGACACCAATCTGTTCCATCATAGCAACAGAAACCATTCCTGCAGCCCGACATTTAATAATTTCTTGTATGGGGACAGTTTTACGTTCTGTGAGGTGCACCTTTCTTATTCCCGCAGCTAGAAAAATAGTAAACAATCACAACCAAAAAGCATTTCATTCCTTAGGTCTTATTTACACCCTCGATGTGACTCTGTTTCCATGTTATGCTCTTATGTGGGACGGATTTAAATGTGCTTTTGGAAACTGACGCGCGCATTCGGAGATAGAGGATAGAGGCCTTCATTCATGTGTGGAAATAAATCGGACATGTATCGGATGTGTGCCAATGCGACCGCCGTTTAAACAGGCTGATGAGGTGAACATTCCATTTCTAACGTCCTCAAATCGACGACCGTCTCGCTTGTTTTTTGTCGCAAAACTAGTGAACACGCGGTGACTGAAAGAGAAGCCTGGAGGCGACCCGGCACCGTTGGAAATTGAGGACATCTTGTGGAGGAAATAATTGCTGCCTTTGCATAAATGACGTAATTATGGCCGTTTCCCTTCATTTCCTAAACATCCTGGCAAAGTTTTGGCAAACGTCTCAGGCACCTGGACATTAAAATCAAACACATGTCACCACCTATTTTTTGGCAGAAGTAGCCTCAAGTTTAGTAAACGCTACAAATACGCGCGCACAATGTTTCTGATGTTCCAGACAAGTGTGATCGTGATAATCAGATCGCTTGATAAAACACACCCAATTAAATAAATAAATAAATAAATGGATTAAGGCAGCAAATCCAATCTTGGAACAAAATGACAGGAGCTTTTACAAAAGCCTCAGGATTTCATTGTGATTTATTGTCATCAGTATTAAGTACTGGTTGTGAATATCTGTATTGTTATTTGTTATGTATATTGGATAACTTTATACATTTTAAGAATAATCTATACATTCCGGACCCAAAGAGGAATAGTTGTCACTACTGATGCGGAGCCTAAAACAATAAATAAATAAACTGCATGAGAAGCAGGTGGATTATGTCAGCAAAATTTTGTTTTCAAAATATTGGCATATCGCCACGTGACCAATGTCGCGCATCCCTACTTTAAACATTCTTTTGTCGTCACTGTGAGACAATAAAGCTTCTCGAAAGGAGCAGTCTCACAGATTGTCCCATTCCTGGAGAAAAGCTAATAAGAGAAAACATGTCGTATTGTCTTTGCCCCCGTTGATATCAATACAGATGTTCGCAGGACATTCAGCCCGCTCCAATCTTGCAAATCCAACATTTACTCTTCCCAGAGTCCGAAAAGTAAACTGCATCAGAGCAGGGCTGAAAACCAACAGAGAACTAAAGAAAGTTTCTACTGACACCTACTGCGCAAAAGTGTCATTTTTATTGTTCAAGTTTTACATACTGTAAGTTTTCATTATAAAACACAGGGAATTCAATTCCTGCAAAACTCTAATTAAAAATGATGCATCAGACTCTTTTCTATTTGATGATTTGATTAATTTTCAGACTTCTGCTTGTTCTTCTATTCAAAGTCGCAATTTTGCAAAGTAAATAAGACTTGCATGATTTGGATATATTATCATTTTATTCTTTTTAAGTAGAGTGAATGGAACTTTTCTGTCATTTGTCAGGTTCAAATGAGAGAAAACGTGTATTTTGCTCATTTTGATCCACTTATTAGTACAAAGGTACTAATACCACAAAGTTATTTGATTGATATAAATGTTAAAAAAAAAAAAAAAACCTAAATAAGTTGCATCTCTCGCTCCGGTCAGAATGTGAACTCAATTCAAGATGGTTGGTCAGCAAGATTGTCTGAATTTGCTGACTGTTTCGTAGATTGCCCGCCGGCAAGCCAGAACAAAAAAAAAAAAAAACTATTCCTGAGAGGAGGACATGGCGATATTAAGTTGAATTTTTTTATTAAAGGAGTCAGCTGATTGAATTCCAGACTGCTTTGAGAATCCCTTGAAGGCTGAGCTCAACACTGACACAGTGAGAGGCAGAGCAGGAGGTTATTGCTCTTCTGAAAATGAAAGAGAGACGCATTGAAACTGAAACGGCCAAAAAGTGGAGCGTCAGCAAGAAGGAAAAACGTCTTTTTATAATCCAAGATACAGTCTGTAAAGAAGACTTCAAGCTCATGATATAAATGTGTAAGAATGTGTAAAGAATAAAAAAAATCTTTTGACCTGCGTAGAGGAGTGCAATGAGGATGAAAGAGGGAGTCAAAGTATGAACTCTTGGCGAGAAGGAAGGAAAATAAGAAGAAATGAGTGTGATGCTGTAAATGGCTGGAAAATAAGACGATATTTAAGATTAAAGCAGAAACAGCCACTCAAAGGCAGAACTGTACTGAATTCGATATGATCGCATTGTTTAAAATTTTAAAATCAAATCAAAAATGCATCAATCACTCTTCACATAACATACCCACAAAAGAAACAGTGAAACAGTACAGACATGCTCAAAAATAAAAATAAATAAAAATACAACAAACAAGCACTTTCTAACACATGCGGTGAGTCAGAGGACTGTCATACGACAATATGTATTTTAGAAGAAAGTCCAATGGAAACACAACAAAACTCCTTTGTATCATGTTGTAATATTGCTGCTGCATATGCAAACCAAGGCTGTAGTAAATACTTCTTCTGCATATGCGCGACTAGATGGACAATAGACTGTTGTGATTTTGTCAATGGCGGCCTCCAGAGTGTCATGCCCATAGCTTTACAGCTGGGTCACTGTAGGAGTAATCCAACTTTGTCGTCTGTCCATACAAAAGTGCTTCTACTCGCCATTGTTATTGTTTAGCGTATTGTTCTCGGTGCGCATGTGTGTGGCTTCATTACAAAAACAAACAGCACCCACTAGTGGCCCAACATGAAAATTACATCGTTTCCAGCATTTTGTTTTCAAAACGTCGCAGTGTAAAGGAAACAAAAATATAAAAACTATGCATTCTTGCTAGAAAATTCGTGTCAATGGGGCCTGTTTTCAATTTTCACTTGAAAGAGAGTGTGACTGGGTGAGCACGGTACGAGGTATCTCGTGGATCAAACAGATAAAATAACCCCAGTACTGTTGCTGGATGTACTTTCAGCCAAACAACTTGCACAACAAAACTATCACAGCCACACTGTGGTTCCGCTGCGACGTCTTCCCATGTTGGATTCTCTCACTTCACCGGCCTTTCAGACCACCGCCAGTCAGAAATAACTCAGCATCAAGTTTAATTGAGCAGCACTTCATTCAGATCAGCTCGACTCTCCTCATTCACACTCATGTGGATGAGAAAAGAACTCGTAAAACATGGAGCAGTGTTAAAATATGAGCCTCTGACATAATAATCAGCAGGTCAATACAGAAATGTAAATGTCTGCAAAGGTAGAAAGCCGTGACTGAAGGGGAAAAACACCAGCAGCGTTCAGGTTCTACACTGTAAAAAGTCATCTGAGCTTAAAAGAAAAAATAAAATAAAATCCAGGACTCCTCCAGATTAAATGTAAAACCGCTTGCTTGGCACAAATCCAACCTGCCGTCATCCACTGCAGCTTTCACCGCATCGTCCTCGTCCTCGACCTGGTGTACTTTGCAAAGGTCAGCTACCTCGCTGATGAAGACTAACGCTTCGTCTCCCGGGTTTAAATCTGTTCAGTCATATTCAAAGTGCAATAGGTGTAGGAATAGTCCAAGACATAGTAACTTTTTAAAAGTCAATTCCAAAACAAATCCTACCATGTTCCAGTCATATCTGAGAAAATGCATGAGAAAGTGTAATATAGTGAAGCCAAACACTGGTGGACTTTCATATCCATATGGAAGCAAGAACGTTCAAAATGGGAGCATTAGACAATTACTCTATTTAACATACAGAAATCTGAAAATCAAAGAGTAGACAAAACCTTAAGGCCTCTAGTTGTGGTGTTCCATAACTGGGATATCAGTTCCTGTACACACGACAACGTTTTCAAGTGAAAACGAAAAATTTTTGTTGCATTTTGGATGTCTGTTGGCATGAAAATGGTGCACAGAGCCACTGAAAAAGCTATTTTTTTTTTTAAAAATGGCTGTCATCATGGAATTTCTTGAAAATTCTCAGAATACGTCTAAGTGGATGCAACATTTTGAAAAAACTCATAATAGCAATCCAACTTGGTCGTCTGTCTATAGGACTGTTTGTGTTTTCGCCATTGTTAATGTTTATAGCGTATTGTTCTCTGTGCATGTGTGTGGTTTCATTATTAAAAACAGCCAACAGCACCAACTAGTGTCCTGACATGCTAACTACATCATTTTCAGCACTGCTGCCATTGCCATGAAAACAGATGTTGTTTTCAAAATGTTGCCATGTAAACGCAAAACTTTTCTGAAAATAATAATAATAAATAATAATAATAATAAATAATAAATAATGTGTTGTATAAACAGGGCCTCAGACACTCTCTAGCAGTTTTTTGCCATTGGAACCCCTAAATACCATGTCCCCTAACAGGAATCTCAGATCCACATGTGAACAACCACTGCTACCGTTATCACTATCCATCAACATAATGTGTCCAATCCATATATCCATAAGGCTAACCGAATTACAACTTCCTGCATAGTGGATACGATAAAAATTATTATTACTTTTAAGTATAAACCATCAAAAACACGTGTTTGTGTAAAGTAAAAGTGCTGTTTACTTTTATCACTTAGTTCACAAGAGAACTGTCTCTGTACGTGACACATCCATTTGTTTTCATTTGTCTAAAAGAACTAAATTGTCCAACAGAAAGAGAAATGAACTGAATATCTTGAGTTGCTCAATAAAAGCTTTAATGAGGCGAATGCATCAGATATTTCAGTGAGGCTCTGTTACCGGCCAATAATTATATCAATACTGTGATCCACGCTGCCCGGGCAGCCGCGTCCAAAGTACCTTGTCGTTGCTCTCGTGCTCGCGGAGATGCTTCTGGAGCTGACTCTCCGTCGTGAAGATCTGAGAGCATATCGAGCACTTCTTGTCCTTGAGCTCTCCATCGCTGAAATTGTCCGCCTTGCACTCGCTGGGATCTGCGTCTAATGACAAACACAAGAGGCCACTTTTGAGGATTGCAATGCTCTTCAGGAAGCTTTTCATCCGTCACAGTGAAGTTCATGTGTCGCAGCTTCAGATACGCAGAAGCTACATTTATTTGCATTGTGTTTCTTTTCTAAATGCTGTGTTTTATATGACAAAACACATCACACAATCACATTTATCCGTAGTATCAAAGATCCAGACGATTATGATTCGCTAGTAGGTTATGGACACAAACCTATTTCCAATATAGCGAAACTGATACTTAATTCTACAGTTCTCAGCTCTGAGCACATTAAAAAATTATAAACTTTTAACAGCTACACCGATACAGGGTCCAAAAAGTCATGCGATCTCCTAAAAAGCCACAAAACTACCACAAAGAGACACAAGATGAACACATATGATGCTGCAATGTCACAAAAAAAAAAACGATAAAAATGGCAACAAAGTAACACAAAAAGAAAGACACACACAACCTTCACAAATTAATGTAAAAACAGCACAAAAACACATAGAATTACACCAAACAACAGAGAAGGACTGCACATGAGGGTAAATGATCACAAAGAGATAAGAAAGGGACCACACACAAAAATTGTTGGATACTGAGCAACCACAAAGAACCATAGAATGACAGTAAAAGACACTAAGCTGCCAATAATTAAAAATAATTAACAATATATGCTAATTGACTGTAAATAATCTTAAAGGGAATAGCAAAGACTCATAAAATGTGTTTCTATAACATCTGTTTCCAGATGTTACAGAAAAATAGGCAGACACAAACAATCATAACAAGAAACATAAAAATCACGATAAAGCAAAATCACAACAGATAAAATGATCATAAAAAAATAAAAACCCATAAATGATAAGACAGATTTGTAAAAAATATTAAATAGAAGCTGACAAAAAAAATTAAAACAAAGTCCTACTAACTTTCCTGAGATCAGTTCCTTCAAATACTTAATAAACAACCACGAAGTGACAAAAAGTGACCACAAGGAAAAACTTTAAGAAAGTGCCACAAAGACATGAAAACCAAAAGCAATCATAACTATCACAAATACTGCCAATGGATCACAAGAGGAGCACCGCAATATAACTGCAGCACAAAGACACATCTCCATTGTAATCTCGAATAAACCAAGAAACAAAATGACTGTGAAGACAACACAAAAAACTAAAACATGCAAGCTAACTCTATATACACATAAATTGACATAATAGGCACAAAATTTCCTATTGAAAAAAAACAGAAAGACCAAGAAAACCACTAAAATGTCCACGAAGTGACCAAAGATACCTGGATCTAAAGGCTGCATCTTCAAGGAACTACTAACATCCCTGTGCTCACCCTGCCTGTGTTTCCACTGTGGCCTGAAGCCCAGGAAGTATTCAGCTGATGATGGAGGGAGAGTTAATGAATGAAATTGCACTAAAGAAGTGAGGGGCAATAAGAAGCTCAATGTCAGACAATAACAATGCTTTAAACGAGATCGAGACCCACATCATGGTTTTATACTTTAAATGGAGGAGTTTCAACTGGTCCTCTTTTTATTGAGCTGTATTGATAAGTAAAGAAGTTCACTGAACATAAGGAAAAGAGACAGCGCAAGATGGATCCAAAATGTTAAAATGATGGTCATCCGATCAGGTATTTTCAAAAGTGCATATCTCAAACCAAAAGATTCAAAACCTTTCCAAAGTGTTATCCCAAGTCCAGAGATAATAGTGGAGGTAAAAAACAATAATAATAATAAAAAAATACTAACTCTAAAGTTAAATCGTGGGTCAAGCAGTGGAATTCACAGAGTTCCTAGATCCGGGGAAGGTTTCTGTGATTGAAACCACACAAACGAGGCATTAAAGAGGAAATCCACACCAAAGAAGACACACAAAGACCATAAATGACTCCAAAAAAAAAAAAAAAATGCTATTACACAACCATAAATCTATCAATAATAATAATAATACCCCAGAACTAAATTCTACACTGAGACCCTGGGGTCCAGCAGTGGAAATGCAGAAAGTTCCAAATATCTAGGGAAGCTTCCTGTGATCAAAGAGGCATCAAATAACACCAAAGAAAGCAGAGAAAGACCATATATGACAAAAAGTAAAATGCATTACACAAACACAAATTTGACCAAAAGACATTTTATTCCTCTCTGCATTTCTGAACAGGATAAAGTGGTATAGAAGATTAATGGATGGATATTTCATGTTAGAGAGGACAGGGGCTTTTTCATATGCTTATGATGTGAGCAGGTGTCAAAAAGATAGTTTGTGTGGAAATGCATTTACAGTCTGAAACTGTCATCTGATTACGTTCACATGTATGATTGTGTTTAGTTGTTACTGATGAGTTTGGTGATAATTCATCCTTATTGGCTGTCATTTACACAGTGGCAGCATGTTTTATAATCCTTTTGTAGATTTACAGTGTGTTCTGGTGGTTTAACGACACACCGGTTGCTGTCCATTCAATTTGATGAGTTACGAGGCAATCGCGCCAAGGTGCCATATATACTATATCGCTGAAAACGTGAAGATGCCTGACTAACCCGATGTTCAAACACCTGTTAATGCCGTGTTTGGCGTGTCGCAACTTGTTTCGGAGCCGTCCATCAGCGGCCGGCGCAGCCTCACTGACATGATCAAAACAATGGCCAGCGTCTTTTTGAGCGTGTTAGCAAGATAAGCTAGTGGAGGCAACGCGGGGCTAGTTAGCCACAACCAGCTAACGACCACGACATAAAACATTTAATGTTAAAACACGGCGCACGTTAAGTCGACTGCGGGGCGACACGCGCGCTCCTCTCCTCGCGGACACCAATTTAGAATGGAAGCCAATAAGAAGAGCCACCGAAATGTTATTAATATCATTCCGCCTCAATCACTACCTCGCCGTACAAAGCAGAGCCCACCCGCAATACTATATCCGGGGACTATATACACTACATTCAAGTGGTAATATCTACGCCGTGGACGTGTTTGCCAAAATATCACCAGGTTATTTGGATAGCCCATAACCTGTACTTTTTATTCCTTGCATTTTGGTACTTGTTACCTGCTTCGTCGCTGCTTTTAACTCTCAGTTTGCGAGGCCGGCCCCGCGGCATAGTTCCAGTTCTCAGGACGGGTGTGCTGTGAACGGTTTGCTTTTCAAAATGGCGACTCGGCTCGGCTGGTTCGCGGAGAGCAGCAGCCGAGCAGAGAGAACCACAGCCCGGACAAGGGAGACCTCTACCGGCCGCCCCGTAGACCCTGCAGCTCCGGAGGCTTCAAAAAATGACAATATATGCTCCACAACGACACAACGGTAATTTGTTCATTACTTACATTGAGACAATTAGTTTCATTCGGTAATTTCAGGAATGATTATGCAAACTATTCATAATTAAATCAAACAAATATAACAATTTGAGGCTCTTAGTTATTCTACATAATTTGAGTCAAATATTTGTTGAGAATATATTCAGAATACTTTCCTCTTATTTAGCGCTTCTCCCATCAAGAAACACTGGCAACAATCATTGAAAACAAGTCAAAATATTAAAAAACAAACAACTTTACTCCTGAAAATAATGTTAAAAGTGTCAAATTAACGATATTACCATCTAATTATGGCCATTGCTGCATGATGAATATATATTATCATAAGTCACTTTTAGAAATATCCCAGTTTCATATCTTTGTTTACAGAACTTTGTTCCTTTAATATTCACAGCTTCGTATATATTTAACTTTACTTTTTTTTTTTTTTTGATAATCTGGAAAATTGGCTAAAACAATAGATAATCTATTAAAATGAACACCTTAATTAGTATTTTGGACATCTCTTTCCAGTTAATTAAAGATTTGGGTCCAGACCAGAAGTACGGTAGTCAAAACCATCTAACCCGAGTCAAGACCAAGACCTGACCACCCAAAGACAGAGAAGATGAGGCAGAAAGCAAGTCAAGACCAAGACCAGATCATCCCAAAACCCAAGATGGAATCAAGACCAAAATCAGAGTATCCCAATACTAAGACTTTGAAAATGTGGTCTTAAGGCCACCCTTGAGTACTACAATATGACCAGAACCCTTTCTGTGTGGAGTTTGCATGTTTTTCTGAATGGTTAGATTTATTTTCAGTAAGCTGAACAGTGATATAGTTGGTAAGCTGTCACGATTTACAGCAGGTTTATGCACTTGTGTCTGTATACTCTGCTGTCCTCTAACTATAAATATTTTTTGGTAACTTGACTGAATATACTGTATGTCTGGACATGTATGGATATCAGTTTCTCTTACTCAACCCTGTGATGGATTACAGATGTAAATGATACCATTTTCATTCTTTATTATTGATTGTGATTTCTATCATGACTTTGAACCAAGATTTATTAAATTTATGAGTATAATATATTAATCAACCTCAGAATGTCTGTAAAGGAGCCTCACGTCTTCCCTTTTGCAGAGAATTCTTCTTTATTAGTTGGTGTTATGAAAGGACAATTTATTACTATTTATTTGATAAATCAGTAACTGATAATTTATTTCATATAAGACACATTTTCCAAAGCTGAAGAAGGCTGCTTAAAAAACACAACATGAATTTCCATGAAGCGTTTGTTCCAAAAACAGAAGTATAGAATAGAATAGAATAGAATAACTGCGAGAGCAGTGACGAACAAGAGCAATAAAGTGTGTATTGATTATGCATCTAGATGTACAGAAACATAACTACTTTTCAACAAAAGCAGTCCATCACAGCTGCTATTTAGATGGAATGTTTTCTTAAAGAATCTTGCAAGCAAAAGTCCATAAGTCCCCACAACGTCTCATCCACAATCATGGAATACTTATTCAAGTAATACATGCAATAATGCACATGCAAACAGTTCAACACTAAATATAAAACAATGACTCTGGGCTGCATTGTATTTCCTGGGTGGAAACAGCAGCGATAAGATCTGCACATTTGATTTTCTGTCTTCATCAAAGACATAATTCCATTGGATATTTAGTCTGACGCCTCTATACAGAAAGTGCCATTTCAATGGACTTTAAAGTTGCAAGGTTTATATTTTCCTTATTATTGCAACCAGTTAAAGTGCTACATTGATAACACCATAATAACCTCACAGTAGTACCAGATGTAAATTATCATAAAAGTCTGATACCTCAGCTTGCATCTCCCAATAAAGCCCTGTATGGAGGATATTATCATTTTATTTCAATATGGGAGGCTCATCGTGTCAATGGCTCCATCCTGCATGGGTACCAGCAGAGGGAGGCAATGAGTCATAAATTTCTGTCTGGGTCACTTATGGGCCAGTAGCCCTGGAGATGTTGACAAAGTGAGGCTGGTGCTGCTCAGCTAGTCATTGATTGTGAACCTCTGGGACTGGTTCTGCAGGTTACTTCTATTTGAAAGGGATATTTATTTCCTTTCCACAGTCGCTCATGCTTGCTCATGTGGAATTCTTTAGGTTTTCTCAGTAAAAGACCTTGAAATTATGTATTAGGATCTATACAAATAAATTGAATCAAATAAGGTTATCTTAATTTTGACAATTATTAGTAATTGATTATATTTGATCCATCTTTGCTAATCATGAGCCTTTGTTTCACTATTATGCCACAGTGTTGTTGTTTTTTCATGTTTTAAAAAAAAAATAAATTATTAATCCATCACTTAAATCCTACCCTAACATATTTTCATAATCCTTTTGTGCTTTTTCGCTACTAGTAATTTTACATCTAATTTTGTACAACCTCACAGTGTGCTTGTCATGTATCTCTTTCTCTGAATCTGTACCGTTTTCGAAGGGTTATATACATTCAATTTCTGACATTTTCTGTTCTCATTCTGTCAATTTAGATATGTTTGTGGCCTTTGGTGTTACTTTGTATTCATTTTGTGTCACTTATGTATCTATTTTTGCAAATAATTTAATTTTTATAGGATGTTTCATCAGTTATGTCATTTTGATATTGTAATATCTCACAATGTCTCCGAACTCATGTCTTTTTTAAGAAATTTTTTATGTATTTGTGGTCATTTTGTGGCACACTGTAGTTGTATTATGTCATATAGTGCCCATTCATACTTTTTTGCAATGAGTTGTGTTATTTTGCAATGTTGTCGTCATATTGACATTGGTGTCTTTTTAGAAATCTGAGATGTCTTTAAGCTCAATTTGTGGCCACTCTGTCTCAGTCTGTGGTTGATTTGCTGTATTTACAATTTTCTTTTGCTTTTCACTCATCATTTTGTTAATTTAGTCAGTTTTTGCATTGTTTAGTGTCATAAACAGTTGTCCTTTTGTGTTTTCTTCAAGTTTTAAGATGTAAAGTTTTTCAACTGTGTGCTTTTCTTGTGCAAATTCTTTTTGAGGTCATTTCAATACTTAGGTCACCTGGTTTCAGTGATATGTAGATTTGTCTAATTGATGCTATCATATGACGTCAAAGTGTATTTAAATATCATGCAGGTTTCATTCCTTTGTTTGTCAGGTGAAATCTGTTTGTTAACTACATGCTGAACATGGCACATGTTGTGTTTTACAAACACACACCAATGTTGTTTCACCATATTATCTTTCCCATAAATAGATTCCCATCTGCTGTGTGTATCTCCAGCAAGATGTAAATCAAACGGTATGAGGCTGATTGCCTCAGCAACATTTTTTCCAGCCGACAGGTAGAAAACGAAAGCACAATCGCCTCCATTTTTCTTTCTTTCTGAAAAGGGGGAAGTCAGCCCCTTGACTTCAGCAAATAGTCAACCAAGCGAGTGGTGTTCATTGTGTAAGAACATCTGTTCCTGCCAGGCCTCCCCGGTTACTTGGCGCGTCCCCTCGCGGCTGCACAGGCCACCGATCTCTCACCGCGGAAAACAAAAGACTGGACATCACGCTGACCTTGTGGGATTGTCCACACCCCTCTTCTCAACTCTCTCCTTTTCATTTTTCTTTCTTCTTTGTGCCGCGGTCTGTTCCCTTCCCTCCTCACTGATTGTCAAGAGGAAAGTGATCAATCATTAAAATTGTCATGGGCTCTGGGAGTGGGATTGTCAGGGAGCCCACCTCTCCAGGAGATTCGCTGAACTCACGTCGTATAAAAACATGCTGAGGAGAGGAAAGAGAGCCTGAAAACCGCTGTTGTTGAGTTCCATCATTGGCCTTGTCATTCATGCTAACAAGCCTCACCAAACACACGCACTGGCATCGATGATACCCTCCGCACTTTTCCACCGAGCAGGCGAGACATGAGTCAGACTTGGAAATGTGGCCGCTTGTTTGCAGCACTTCGCAGATGAGGTATCTCGTGAAGAAACTCCTGTGCAATTAAAGATTTATCCCTTGATTTCTTAGCAGTCAGTAATGACATCAGACTGTTGAGAGAAACATCTGAACGGCGTGCTCGCTGACTGCCGTCTGCAGGTTCACTACCACCACCTCACACAAAAGACTGATCACACTCAAACAAAGGATGAAGACAGACAGTGTATTCTCAATATGCAGCACGAGGCCCGGCTGTAAATTCCTCGATGACGAGGAGGAGACAGTGAGAGGAAAGGAGGGGGTGTTGGAGATGGGTGACAGGTCTTACGATGACCCCTGAAACGACCTTGTTCAGTAACATTTCACATCCTGCCAGCATTTCTTCTCCCAGGTGTGTCCGAGTTCCCCCTCCCCGTGCTGTCAGAGAACGCCGTCCGGATCCATGAAACCAATCATTCCTTGGCATCATGGAAACAGCCTCTGACAGCCACGGTCGCCAAGGGGGGCCTCCCCCGTGACCATCCTCAATGGGGGACCGGGGAAGGTAAGGCCACTGCTCAGCTGCACTCTCTGGACCTCTGGCTCTCTGCTTTAGCTTTCAGTATGCAAAATAATATACTCTATTGTATTATGCAAATTTAAAGCTGAACTCAAAAACAAGATGGACTGGGAATGAATATGAACGTTAGCTTCTGTAATATCATAGTGAATCCCCGAAACGCTCACATTTGATTGCGTTGTGCTTAATAACGGCACGATTCAAGGTTGCACAGATTGCGCAACAGCATGAAATGGTGTCAAATATGCAGTGTTCAGGTGTAGAAATGTGATTTTAAAAATGAGCACATTGACATAAAGTGCACAGCTACTGCAGCTCCTAAAAAAAGGTGTAAAACCACCATTAAAAAAGACACATAATAACTATAGATTAAGGCAAAACGACTGAAAAAGATATAAAGAAAAATCCCATAAATGATTTATTCAATGTCCTTTGCGGAGGGTCAGGGGGCTTCTTCATCCCCGTCTAATGACGTCCTCCTGTACACACTCAATTAACGTAAAGATTTATAAGTTGAGATGATGCTACCAGCACACAGGTTGTACTAAATAACACCAGCAGGAAGCGAAGTCAGCATGTGGGTGTTCACATCTAAAATGTGGCTATGCTGTATCCACAGAGATTGTGCAATGTGCACAGCGGTGCATACGTTGTATATGTGCACAAAGTGCAAACTTCTTCATCCTCAAAGCTTTAAAAAAGA
>OMNM01034143.1:0-27170 GCA_900302745.1 Parablennius parvicornis | reverse complement strand
CCCCAAAGTACAAACTGCCTGTTCCTTCATCGTTGGCTCTAACTATCCCCGTGAAGCAGAATTCACCAAGCGTTGGATTGTTTATACACTAATGTGAAATATGAGTAAGCTTCAGACTGTTGTGTTGTTGCAAAAGTAATACCATCATTGGAAGTATGTTTCGCCATGTGTTTCTATTTTGTCGCAGACAGACTGGCACATAACTGTGCTTCTTTTTTCTTTTTTTTTTTTTTGTATCCCACACAAGCCAAACAAATTTCATGACTAAGCACTCAAACAAAAACAATGTGCAGATGCTTCAGAAACAGGTAGCAGGGCACATACAGAGGGTTAAGCCCATTGGGCCACACCAGTAAAATGACAGCATATAGTTTGAAACGTTTTCCTCACATTTCAAGATCACAAAAGTACCAAGCACCTTCAGAAAAGTAACTCATTATTACAAAACCTTTAATAAACAACCTCAATTTTTGAAGGAAGTGCAAATCCAGCTTAAGCTTGATGCTGACTTGGCTGTTGAGTTTCTGCAGTCTGCAAAGTCATGTTTTCAGTATGTTTTTTATGCCATTCTGCTGGCAATAAAGTACATAGCTAGCTTTTAGTACAGCCTTGGTTCTTAGTCATTTTCCAGTTCTGAGTTATGATGTTGCATCATTTTCACCACAATAGTACAACCTTGTAAGGAGTGGACAAATTGTGAACAGTATCAAAGTGAAGATTATTTTTGTAGTTTTACAGGATACAATGTGATCACTCAGGTCGGACTGAGTCCGATGGCGTGCCAGTTGTGGCCTACTGGAAAAGTGTTTGACACTCTTAGTTTGGTGCGATTGATAGATTCTTTAAAATGACAAAATTAAAAATGATGAAAAAGGAAAGGAGACAGGGAACTTTGAACATTCTGCAAGTCACACATATTGTCATACTCATTACGAGAGGGCCACGTTTTGATCTATCACTTCAACCACGAGTATATTTGAAAATGATGGCCACTATTGGCATTAAAATGATCTGATTTAATATTTTCAATAAAGCATTGGCAATAATTATTTAGTTCAATTGTCATTAAAATGACCTTCGAAAACTTGTGAGCATTAAATAGACTTGCAGGTTGAATAAAAGGGAATTTCCCCTGTTGATTTTCATTGAAAACACAAATAATTTACTTTCTGACTCCTGACTTTCAAACGCACTTCCAGACAGTAACTTTATATTTCCTCACTTATGTATGTAAATCAAAATTTCATGAGTAAAGTATTAAGCTACTTTGTAAAAGGAAGATCCTATTAAAACACTGTACAAATGTGCAAACACAGGAAAAACAATCACATCCTTACCTGAGGCACCCTGCAGTGAGTAACAACAAGGAAGATAACAGTGTTTCCTCTCCTCCCTGAGGGCTTGGCTTTATCACATTAGATGTGTTTATGAATGCTGCTATCTGTTCATACAGCAGGAGATGAGACACAAAAGCCTGCGGTTTTCCTGAAAATGTTTATTCCCCGTCCTTATCACACATGGTATATCCCTTGTCATGGCCACAATGTGGACCATCAGTATTATCATAGTACTTACCAGAGCGAGCGCTGTGTGTCCCTTCTATACATGAGATAATTGTAAAAGTGTGAATATACAACAGTTTGAACAATTTAGAAAAAAAAACTACAAACAATTCTCATATGATGCAGAAAAAAAAATCCTTTATATCCAGCTAAAAATAGAAACTTTCTCTCACTTCTGTCAGTGTCTAAGTACCGTAGTGTTAACAATATTTACACCTGTGGTGTACATTATTAGCTCTGACCTTATTTAAATTGTCTTTGTATGTGGATTTAGTTAATGCAAACGGACATATGTGCATAATGTAACCTTCGAATGTTTTGTTTCAATTTTCTATAAAAGATCCAACAAAAAAAAACTGAAGTATATAACAATAAGTATATGTATATATTCTTTTGTAATAGACTTCCATTACACACATTTCATACATATACAAATAATCTAGTCCTCTATCTGTTCCAAATATTAAATTTTTCTGATTTTTCAAATAAGGATGATCCATTCATCCATCCATCCATTCATCCATCCATCCATCCATCCATCCATCCATCCATCACAAGGCAAACAGAGAGGAGAGTCACAACCAATTATCCTTAAATACATGACTTACATGGAGAAGATTCTCTGCTCACACACAGGATTAACATGCAATCAACACAGAAATGACCCCTGTGAGGTGAACATACCAATTATTACACCAATGATGCTTCCAGGCCATCGAAATTAAAAAATCCATCTCTCTCTCTTTCTATCTGTCGTTACATGATGTAGGCCCTTTTAAAAAAATGAAGCCGCTAAAACATTTAGACACTATCAGAAACTTTTCATTTGCTGCACTCCAAAGCGATGTCGGATGATTTAAGAGCTGACATGTACAGCAGTTTCTGAAAGGCAGCACGACTGGTGTCTTCATCCTCTGGAAGCTCTTTGAACACAGCGGCCAACACGTGTAGTGGAAGTGTCGGAAACAGGTGCTTTGTGGCTCAGGCAGCTCTCCCTGTTTGATATCCTTTATAAGAAACAGACGGTAAGTACCGGGCGTGTCCATAAACACAGGCAGTCTGCAGAGACCCCAGCATGTCAGTTCCCTCCAAGCTATTAGCTGATGAAGGATAGCATATTTCAATGAACCAGAAAGAGATGAGTCTTAAGATTGAACTCTAGTATTAAAAGGTCAGTTCTATGCAATGCAATGAACACAATACCAATAAAAGCATTTAATTGCTTTCATTATTAGCCAGTGCAGTACTTTTTAATTTCAAACAATCACTTGAATGTATTAATCAATCGGCACCATTTATTAAATCCTTTGGGTACCAGTATGACCTGCAGCGAAGCTTTATTAAATGACCACTCTGGCTCTCTGGATGCCACGTCACAACATAAAATGTTGCAGTCTTATTTGGTAAAAGCAACATGGAAAAAAAAGGGAGCGCCTCACTGAAGTGAAAACTTCTTGAGAGAAATGTTGGGAAGCATTTTTGATTCGACACAGATGTTGATTTTCTGAAGCCAAGTTAGGCTCTGCTGTTGAAGTGTGTCCTGCAGTGAGTGTAGCTCTTTGTTTACATGAGACAATAAAAGTACGGTGACTATTAGCAAAAAGTGCAAAATCTGTTGTTATCTGAGAGGCATTTGAACAAAATTTTAGTTTTGCTGTACTTTTTGGAGAATATTTGGTTTAAACATAAATATATTGGTCAGTGTGGTTTCAACACTTTTCTATCATTTTCTCTTTTATCACATTTACGATCTGTTTTCAAAAGTGATAAATATAACATGCATTGTTTTGATTGAATATATGTTTGAAACAGAGGTCTGTGTGAGGTGCAAATGTATCTAGACTCAGACTTTTAATTGGTCACTTATTGAAATACTTGGAAATTTTCAACACTTCAATACAATATTTACAATTTATTACTTTTCACAAACTCAGTTAAAAAGAAATGACACATATTCCACTAATAATCTGTTATTTTTTAATTAAAAATATATATTTTGCCCCTTCAATTCTCATTGTCCCACATTAAATTATGTTATCTCTAAATGACATTTTAGATGTATTGGAAATGAGTGTGTAAAAAAGGGCTGTCTGGTTGTTAGTGTAGTATTATTTGATCAAATTTGATCAGATTCTTTCTGTTTTCATGTTAAAAACATCAAAACTACAATAGTGTCAGTGTTTTTTTATGAGTTAGATTTTTAGAAATCCGACACAACCTGCATTTACTCACTTATATAATCACAAGCTGTGTGACTGTCACTGATTTATCAGAATTAGTTGAGAAGAAATGTGGAAGTTATCACGTTTCCACTTGCTTGATATATCTGGTTAATAACACGTTCGCTCACCTGGTGCAATTGTGACAAAAGCAAACATGCTTTTGTAATTTTACCCAACACTGTCATTATTTCATTCAAATTGAGCAGCGCTGATGATGTGCAGTATAATCTGTCTGGCTGACAGTAATGTTACACAATCCTCTCCACACGTGAATGTTTAAACTGAGTGTTAAGCAACATAACTCAAAACACATCCTAAACGCTCTCATCTGTTCGCAGCACAGATCTCCTGTCAGAGGACTCCTCTTCCACGGACATCAAGGCTGAACGTGTCACTGCTTCAGCTCCCACGGGAGAAGCGAGAGGCCAGAACTACTGACATGTGGGACCTCCACCCAAAGGATGCTGGCACAATAAAAATAAATGGCTCCTGATGATGTGTTAATCCGCTCTGACAAAGCGGTTTGCCTCTGAATTAAGATGTCATTTTTTATCACCAAAGTGACACCTGTTTAAAATAGGAGGCCTGGAATGACTTATGGGCCTGTTATTTTTGCCCGCGAGCAGTAAACGTGAGGGAACCTGGGCTGATGTGTGTGGCCTGGTCTTTCACTATCATTATGGCACTGTTAAAAATGACCTCACAACACAGTGCAGCGTACATTCATATAGAAATTAATCACTTTGAACAGATTGTGTTTAAAATCTACTGATACCTCAGTCCTCATAGTTTCCAGACACTGTCTTCTGTTATGATGAAGCATTACATTAATTCCTCAGCAGATTGCATTTACCACGCTCCATTTATCAGCACTGCACTTGATTGTCTCCAACAGGAATCAGAGGTGAAAATCAAAGAGTCTCAAGTTATAGAAGCCTGTAAGTTGTAAATTTCTTCAGGAAATTCTGTACATTTAGCTTCCTGTTAATACAAAACATTTATTCACGTTTAACAATATCGGTTTGGATTGTTCAGTAGTGGCCTTGAATGTGATTAGCGAGATTATGACCAGAAGGTCAATGGTTTGAATTCCACTTTCAGTTGGTCCTCACTGTGGGTCCCTGAGCAAGACGCTTAACCCTCAACTTCCGGCTTAAAATGTATGCAGGAAATTACACAAAGAAGAAGAAGAAGAAGTACTTGATTCAAGTTACATTTTAGAAAGTAGTGGAATTGCTATATAACTCATTAATGACAAAAAGTAACTTGTGAAATGGGAAAGTGAGTATTCCTTAGAGAGTTTTATATTATTTATGTACACATAGCTGTATTATTGTATTGTTCTGAACCTTGATGTGTCAGTCATGGACTCATAAAGTTTGACTTGCTATTTGGAAGAAGATGCTCTACAATTCCGATCTTATCAATAAAACTTTAAAGAAACAATAAAATTAACACCTGAAAACAGCTACAACAAACATGCAAACAGGTCTTATTTTAGGCTATTTAAGGCTGCTAGTTTATAACAGGCTCTGTGGATTTTATGTCCAGTCTTTCATGGAACTGTCAGGAACGAGTTCAAGATTAATGAGGAGCCCCATCTCTAGTAAACAGGAGTTTGGTGAAATAGTGACAGTGAAGAAAACAGCTTTGGCAAATGTTACTGGTTTCATTGTCCCTTCACACCGTTTGGATTGATGAAAACTTAACTGCACTCCTGCAGTCTTTATGCACACAAAAAGAGGAACAGCTTTAAATGGCAACGCATAACATGGCATTCGTAGACAAAACATAGACTATAGGTACTTCTGACGCCTTCAGCAACAATGCAGTAGTGATAATGAAGTTTGTAGCCCTGCACATAAAACCGGTGTCGCTGAACGATCAGCTTCCTGTGTCGATGAATACTTTGGCTCTGCTGCTGTCAGACTAAACTGTGGGGATTTGGTGCATGCAGTCCAGATGTGAGCCAAAGGTGTCCGCCCTCTCTTGCTAATCAGATTGATTAGGGGCAGTAATCTGGCGGGCTGGCACTGGACCCTGCACTTTATGAAGCTGAGCAGCGAGAACTCACAAGATGGCTGGATGTTACATAGTCCAGATCAGCTCAGACCGGCCTGCTGCCTCGGTGCACTGACATGAGAACCGTGAGGTAGAGTGGGCCTGCGATCATGGTACTGTGAGTCTGTTTTGAATCAAAACCGCCGTCTCGGAAAGACCCAGTCACTTTGGGTATTCTCAGACCAGTCTGAAGCATATTTTTATTCAGTTTTTTTTTTTTTTTTTTTTTAATGTAATATTGTGCCTTTTCAACTTGACTTCCTTCCATCGGATGAACCTACCCAAAAATCTTCAAATCAAAGTGGTCAGAATATAAGAGCCGAGCCGAGCTCAAAAACAGACGCAGCAACAGGAGGTCTTATTCAGCTCCGGCATGAATTTCACAGTTTGAATCCAACCCATTGAAATGATTTTGAGAGGGATGTGGGAACTGAGATACTGGTGCTGACAAGCTCGCCCAATGATCAGGAAAGGAAATGCTGCTCTCAATGACCTCGCTGTTACCCTAACTAGCACCACATAAGTCTTCTCTTTCTGATACCGGTCTAGGTCTGAAACATCCAATTCAGTCCCATCCCAGGAACTAGCCTTCCTCTCATTTCCTGTCTGCGCAACAGCCGTCTCCTGTTTAAATTATGCCCCAGTGCCTCCCCCTGCTCCCTCGCACATAGCTACATACTCGCTCTCTCTCTCTCTCTCTCTCTCTCTCTCTCTCTCTCTCTCTCTCTCTCTCTCTCTCTCTCAGGCTATTTTCAGCTGTGTCGTTTTGTTTCTTCACTGTCTTGTTGTGTCTAATTATCGAGACTTTAGCCAACATAGTGTGAGTGTTTAATTAAAAATCCAAGTAATCTAATACAAAATAAACTATTTTTCATGTTGAAATCGGGGGTTTATAACTTTGCAGACTTGTCTGTGTCATGGATTTTGGGCGAAACCCAGGAGCAGACTCATACACAGAGATAAAGTTCCAGAAGTTTATTAATAGTTTAATCCGAAGTGTCGCTACCCTGAAGGAGAAATCCAAGTAGGCAGAGAGGGGGGATAAGACAGGTGACAGGCCAAAGTAAAGCAGGAAGAGAGGAAACAGTTTAAGACACACAGAGCTTACACAGTGGCAGAATGGGACCTGATGGTGTGGAGCCCCCCTCAAAAAAAACACATTCAGACCATCACAATAAAGATAACATAGATTTTTATCTTCAACATACAGTTTTATGTTAATCAAACCTGTAGCTTATTATAAATCTATGACATTTAAAACAGTGAAATGTTGTTCCAGTTTTAAGCAAGTTTAGCAATTTGAAGCTTTTCGTGGCCTGAGCCATTTTTGCTGTTTTAACCTATCTCACCATTTTTAGCAGTTTAATCAAAGTTAGTTGTTATTTTGCAGTTTTAGTGATTGAAAATCTTTTCTCTATTTTAACTTATGCAGCCAATTTTAGTAATTTGTCATTTTAGCTGTTTCATCCTTTTCAGTCATTTAGCAGTAAAAACTATGCAACAACCTTTTTGAAATATTTAGCATTTTTAGCAATTTAGGCGTTTTGAGCTATTCCTACTTATTCAGCTGTTTTTAGCAGTTTGATCCATTTGAGCTGTTTCAACCTATTTACCTATCACTTATTTCGCCAAGTTAAATTTGTCATTTGAAGAGTTTTTCTCTGTTTGAGGAATTTTAGTAATTTTTCAGATCCTGATATCGACCATATACGTCCATGGGTGCTCCCCACTGACTTACTTGTTGACTTTCTGTATAAATCTCACACACATGCAAACGAACAGTGATCCACCACCGGGTAATGGCATAACTCCAATCCCAATCTGATTTCATGATCTGTCTAATGATCCCCACTGCACACGAGCTGTAGATTACTGCAATAATTACTGCACTGCTGCCTGCTCCCACAACGCTGCAGCACATAATCCTCAGGAGAGGATGGACCACTGTGTCATACACAACGTCCAACAACTGAAACATAATCCGTCCATCCAGCTTCCATACGATTTTCTCCAATCCAGGGTGGTAAAGCATTGGAACTGATTCCAGCTGATTCTGGGAAAACTCTTTATAGAACCGATCTTTTACCTTGACGATGTTGTAATTAGTTCTGTCAGCAGAAATATAACCCTTTGACCCAAGCAGGTTCAGTTGTTCTATTGGATGGAACGTTGGTGGAAAGTCTGCAGGCGGGCAGCAGGTTTAATTAAAAAAACACTTTATTCTGCTGGTCTGCTTCGGACGTCGTTGTGCCATAGCTCTTGTTTGTGGTTTTATGGATGATCTAATTCCATTTCGTCCAGATTTCAGTCCCATTTCTCTCCAATGTTTCTCCATCTGAGACGTTTGTATAAATATGTGAACTGTCACCCATGAAGAAATGGTCAGATCTGAGTTAAAGAGAGCTGGGGAAGTCAAAAGAACCGGAGAGCTTAAAGCAGGCTGTGGATTATAACTGATAGATTCCCTTTTTAGGCCAAACACAACTCCGCATTAAAGGCTTTCGCAAGGACGTGAGCCACAGTTTCCTGGACGGCATTGTGTGTCATGTGGCGAGATGTCAAAGAGACGGCGAAAACATGCATGCGCACAGCACACTGGATACTGGATTAGCAGCGATGGCGACATCAGCGTTCCTGAACGTCGGCCTCGGAGTGACTCAAACGCAGCCAGAGAGACAGAGTGCACGTCCACTCCCGCCCCGATCCACCCAACTAAATACCCGCTGACCTGCTTTCTGTAAGCCCGCCTGTCCGGCCGCCTTTGCTGCCCAACTCAATAAAAGAAAGACATTTTGTGGGACAATTACGTGAATAAGAAGCAAGCGGCCTCTATTGGAAGGTCTGACCTTGCTGCCTTCGTGCTGGGAGGTGTGGAAATATTGGAATTGGAAATCAATACGTGTTTGTGTAGGGATCGGAATGAAGCAACAATTTTCATCCTTTTCTCTGCCTTGTTCCCAGGTTTTTCTCTGATGTAATAATTGCTGTTTGTCCTGCCTTCATCTGCTGTTGGCAATCCGGCCTCATCAGGGTTTTCTTTCCCCTTAAAGAAACACAAAGGATGACAGAAAGCTGCGGCTACCAGATTTGGAATTATCTGATTTTTGTTGCTATCACATACACAAAAAGGCATTGCACTAGGGTGATTGCTTCAAGCAAAAATATTTCCAACAGACAAATTTATCAATATTATAATACATAACACAAGCAGCTGCATTCCATAGAAGACCTCAGTGTAACTGACATTTTACCCAAATCAGCAAAAAAGTGCTATTTCTTTTCAACGAAGTAGACATTAGCTGCCATGTTAAAATGATAACATCTATATATGTTTATATAAGCAGGAAGCAACGGATGAATATCTGTCATTATGTTGGGTAGGTGTTTTTTATCACCTTCCTTTTCTAATCATACTTTCTTTCATGTTCAAGGCTAATCAAAATGCACTGAATCCATTTCTAAAGGGAAGCAGGATGCACTATAATTATTATGTGCATGTAGTTCTGTATGGCACAAATCAAGCATGTAGGCAGAGGGAGCCACTGCTGGGAGATCGGGGGCGGGGGCGGGACAATGCACTGTCACTTCAGTCAAAGCTCATCGTGAATTGGCACAGAGCTAATTATCGGAAAGTTCAGGAAATCCAACGTTGTAACGCTCATCAAAGTCAGCCTCATATCGACGAAGCTGCCAGTCAATCTGCCGTAATCTGCACAAAGCCAGAGGCAGAGTGACTGTTTGTTTGTGTGTGTGTCTGTGTGCGTGCACGTAGAAAGTTTTCAAACAATGTCACATAGAAATAACATTCTATATCTGCATTTACTTTTTTTGCCAGTTTGATTGAACTCAAGTCTGATTAAGTGATCTTTTACTTGAAGTCTGTTTATAATGATCAGATTGGTCTGCTGGTTCATATGTAACAAGAAATGGCTGGTTGGTTTCTTTTGAAACTGCCACACCAAAGTAGCATATTGCTTGTTCAGTGTGATTCTGAAAAGATGATTATACTGTATTTCTGAATCCACCAGACGTGTTTTGACATTGCTGCTTTCTGCAAAACAGCGTCCGTGTACCATGGCACAGTGATGTTCCATCGCAATCATTTGACTTAAGTTGGAGTGTGCTCATGGACTCTGTTCAGATGGAAGATCATCATTTCAAATCTGTCCTGAATCTTAATATTTGAAAGGAATGTGAAAACATGTGCTTGTGTTAAAGCAAGCATGTTACAGTGTGTGATGCTGAGACAAATGCTGAAATACACACATATGTGCTGTCGTTGAAAACGCTGTGAACTTTTATCATTTTATTGGTTTGACTGCTCAGCTCAGCCCTATGACCATTTTACACTTTTTTTTTTCTTTCTTGACTTCGATTGTCAGAGGAAGCAGTCTGAGAACATTTCTGAATTTGACCTTTAGGCTGTTTTCTTTCTTATCCCCCAAGGTTCATTTTGTTCTGCAGCCAGTGAGATGAAAGGCGAAACACAGAACATCCCAACATGAGATCACAACAAAGAGTGTTGAACTGAACTGTCCATCTTCATCTTTTTCCAGGACCCCTCGGTGCAGAAGATGGGCGGAGGGAGGAAGAAGACGGTGTCCTTCAGCAGCATGCCCTCCGAGAAGAAGGTAGATCACAAAGCATTCACTGAAAAAAAAAAAAAAAAAATCAGTCAGCCCAAAGCTTTTACTTATTGTGTCTGATTGTGTCCATGAGCCATGATCACATCAGTTTGTTGTGCAGGAATTATTCATTTAGATCTGTAATGGTCTCAACAAAAAGGTAATATTGGCTTATTTTATAGATTGAAGCGAGTGAAATAGTATTTTTTGTTTTTTCTGTGCTCTCAATTAAAAGTAAAGTGATCGTCTAGAATAATAATCTCTCTGGTTTGAATCCCATTGTCCTGATCACTGATCAGGCAGTAAATATCCAGCTGCTCAGGTTTCATCATTCATGGCAGGGGGCCTCTATTTTTATGACCAAAAGAGCCCATTTTTCCACTTTTTAATCAAATATAATTTGTCTGGAGCCGTGTTTAACCTTACATGCAAAACTGTATTTTTATTGCATTCATAAAGTTTAATAACTACAATTTTGACTGTTGGATATACTTTAATATCCGGACTATTGAGCACACCAGAATATAAGCCTCACTCACTGAATATAATGAGAAGAAAATAAAGTTGGAGTTACGTGATGCCCCTGAATGCATCACCCATGTATTGCTGGCATGAAGCTATAGCCCATAACAATCCATTAATTAGCAAGTCATTGTTTAAGCTGCAGGGTTCAAACGAGTGAAAGAAGTAGTGGCTTTTAGTCAGGAAATATCAGTAATATGATATTTTTGCTGTTTTAGTCTGGAGTTGCTTTAAGCAGTTTTACCTTTTTTTAGCTGTTTTAGTTTCTTTAGTCGTTCTGGTCGTATCAGCTCTCTTAGGTATTCCATCTTTTATAAACAATTTTATTAATCCTAACCATATTTCTGTTTTACAGTTTTTCTAAATATTACCTAGGTGATCAGTGAAAAAAGCATCAAAAAGCCACTTCACAGGAACAAAGAGCCACATGTAGCTCTAGATTTATTCTTGCAGGCTCTGAGGTGAGACATCATATGGAAATCTTGTGCCAGCTCAAACATGCTGATCAAATGTGGCGACCCTGGAGGGGGAGCACTCACACACTTTGTCACATCCTTGTAAATTCGAAATCTCAAGAATATAATTTGGGATGATTTGTCGAGATGGTGGTGATCAGATTCTTTGTCCAAATCCTGTTCAATGTTGTATATCAGGACATCAGACTCCTGGATGAACTGATTGAATCATCAGTGATCAGTGTGACTTATTGATGCAACATGGATAAATGTAAAAAATAAATAAATAAAAATGTTGCTAAACATTTACTGCGATTCAGGAAAAAACTGGTTGCACTTTTATTCTTCCTTTTGCTTGTCACATGTCTCGAGAAGGGTTTCTAACTGACAAAAGAGAGAATTGAACTGACTGTAGTAATGTATCGTCACTTTACATGACTTATACCATCCTATTCTATTCTGATTAGTGTGTCAGGAACAGTCAATTGACGTTTTGCATACAATATACTTGCACTCATTTTTTTTCAGTTTTCGGCAATTCATGCAACTTCCACCTTGTCCCATTATTTGAGTAACGTCTTCACCTTCATTGAAATTTGTAAAACATAACAGAAATATATTACGTCACTGAGTTGGTTATTTTCAGTAAAATGAAAACAAATAACAGCAGCTTGACTGAGTGATTCAGTTCATTCCTTCCATCGTGAACCTCTGCAGACAGTTAGCTCTTGATATATAGCTCCAATGTGGAGATTGATTAGATTAGATTACATTACCAACTAGAAAAGCACTCAGAGAGTGCAGACCTCCGCTCAATGGTGTTTTCAATGTTAAAATGTTCCAACTTCAGAGTGCCGCCATATCCTTAATCTGGATCGGATCCAGACGAAATCTGGCATGATTCAGGGCAATGATCCTCCAAATATAGATGTCAAATTTTCAGAGAATCAAATCAAAATTCTATGAGTTATGATTTTTGAAATGAGTTGAGTTTTTGCGTAATCCTATGAACAGACAGAAAAAAAAACCCAGGCAAAAATATAACATACCTCCTTAGCGGAGGTAATAAAGACTGAAATACCTGTTGACTGGGAATACTGTACATCAGGCAGAAGAATCAGTGGTCTGAAAAAACAAAAAACTGAAGTAAACTAGTTTTGCTGATTGTCTTTACTTCAGGTGAGCAGCGCTGCCGACTGCTTGGCGTTCATGCAAGGTGGGTGTGAGTTGAAGAAGATCCGGCCCAACTCTCGAGTTTACTGCCGTTTCTACACCCTGGACTCGGACCTGAGCTGCTTGCGCTGGGAGCCGTCCAAGAAGGACTTGGACCGAGCTCGGCTGGACGTGTCCAGTGTCAGGGAGGTCCGCACCGGGAAGAGCACGGAGACCTTCCTCCACAACGGCCCCCTCTCTGAACAGCTGGCTGAGGAGGCCGCCTTCTCCATCATACACGGGGACGACTACGAGGTGACAGTGTCAAACAACCAAGAAACACATCCCCATTCGAAAGGAGTATAAAACCAAATGAGTGAATCTGAAAATGAAAGTTCCGGGATGTATTCACTAGAAATGAAGCAAAATGTATTCAATTTCTAACAGTTTAAACCTCTTCATCACAAATGTGATAATATACTCACTATTGGTGATTACACACACTATTTCTAGTTTACATGTAATATAAGTACAGCTGTATTCTATTATGCTATTATTATTTTATATTCACTCCAAAGAACTTTATTATTTCCTGTTGGTTCTTTTTACAAAATATAAGAAGAAGATGAAGCACAAACACTCAAAAAGCTAGAAGATGTATAAAGATATCTTTTCTTTCCTTCCTTACAGTCTCTGGATTTGGTTGCATTGTCAGCAGATGTTGCCAACATCTGGGTAACAGGCCTGCGCTATCTGTTGGCTCATCCCTCCATCGTGGGAGGTGCGGGCGGCAGTGGGGGATTTGGCGTCGGAGGTCTCGGGGAAGGAGGAGGCGTGGCCATGGAAGGAAGCCTGGGATCCAAAATGAGGAGCGAGTGGCTGGAGGCGGAGTTTGCCAAGGTGGACGAGGACGGCTACGGCATTGTGTCGGAGGACGTCGCTGTTTCCACCATCTGCAAACTCTACCCCGGTATCAAGGAGGCAAAGGTGTGTGCAGAGTTTTACAGATTCCATCAGAAGTTTTATGCTGAAGAGAAAGCAACAAGTGAAAGATGATGATAAATGCAGATCTTCTGGTTGCAAATATGAATTTAGTTTTCTTACATTTGAATCCTTGAAATTTGCAGTTTTCAACAAGAGCCGGAAGAAAAGTTTTGAGAGAAGTCTCAAGAACACCATACAAAACTGGAAGAGCAGCAAACAGCCACTGTGTATTTTCATAAGCTCCATATTCGTCACCACTTTATCCAACTCATTGTTGTGGGGCTCAGCAGCTGATTAAAGGTGAAAGTAGTACTGGTCACCAATCCATCTCAGGGTTTGAGGGTTTTGAAGAACAATTAGCTGGAAACTGTGAAGTTTCTATATTTATTTACTTGTGTTGGAGTGACTGGCTGGATTAATACAAATGAGATGGACGTGTTGCTGGAGGAAGTTATTGAATGGCGTTAAAGAGAAGTACTATGGTAGGTGATCTGCCCTAAAGTCAAACCTGCAAGAAATAAATCGAGCAATAGAGAAGTAAAAAAGATTAAAACCTGAGAAAGGATACAACACAGATTATATGTAAATACAAAGTCCACAATTGAAAGTCGTGGGGGGCCAGTTGAGGAAATGTCACTCACCACAATTAAAGCTGAATATCTAATGAAAGCTGCGCAATTTTCTAAATCACACATACATTTTCCGCCCCACATAAACTGATTCAAGCATTTCATGTGATCTGGAACACGTACCGTATATTTCATATTCAAAAAGCCACTGAATAGATAGTGTTATTTTGCATCAATCAGCTTCTATAAGTGTGTCAGCTTTGCACACCCATTTATCTGAGATATCTTTTCTGCTTTTTATAGTTTGGAATAAACCCCCCTCCCTTTTTTTTTTTTTTTTTCAGCGGTCTCACACACTTAAACAGACCAGATGTGGACAGACAGAGAAAGAGATGCAGGGTGGTCTGTGGGAACATGTTTTTGTGGAGATAAAACTGGTAAAGGAAGATTTTTGAAAGCTTGGGCAAAGTGCCAAAGAGGAAATGATAGAGAAGAGAAAGATGACCTAAAAGAAAAAGTGGTAAATGCAGAGGAGAAAGAAAAGGTGGTTGCACTGTTATCAATAAGTCATTGCAGGTCATATTAATATCCTTATTGGGACAGGATAACTAAAGCCTAATCAGATTTGGTGGCTTTATTGAATGAGAATATTGGTAATTAACTTTGCAGCTTTTACTCAATTAGCCGTCCAAATTTCCTGCGTCCCCTCACCTTCATCCGGTTTCTCCTTTTCGCTCCCCACAGGTACGTCTACGCTTCAAGGAGATCCAGCGGAGCAAGGAGAAGCTGACCTCGCATGTCACCCGCGAGGAGTTCCATGAGGCCTTCTGCGAGCTCTGCACCCGGCCCGACGTCTACTTCCTGCTGGTGCAGCTGTCCAAGGACCGCGAGTGTCTGGACCCCCAGGACCTGCGCCTGTTCCTGGAGACGGAGCAAGGTCTGTCTCTGGCCACTACGGAGGGCTGCTGGGAGCTGCTGCGCCGTTACGAGCCCTCGATGCAGGGCAGGGAGAGAGGCCTGCTGGGCCTGGATGGGTTCGCCCGCTACCTGCAGTCCCCCGAGTGCCAGCTCCTGGACCCCGAGCACCTGGGGGTCTGCCAGGACATGAACATGCCTCTGTCACACTACTACATTAGGTGGGTTTTTTGATGAGATCCAAAGGTTCTCTTGAAGGAAAAGTGCAACAAATGATCATTTATTTTCAATATTTACTAAACAGAAAAGTAACATAAAATACAGGGGGAGTCATGGAAAAATAGCTGATGCATAATTACCTGATCTTTAACATTCAAAAATAATAAAGGTTGAAATTATAAATTCAGCATAGTCATGTGCATTTCTATTTGCATGTCTTATGAAGCCTAAATTCCCCAAATTTGATACAGTATTTATTCATTTCCCAGATTTTTTTAAATACTCAAAA
This sequence comes from Parablennius parvicornis, assembly GCA_900302745.1. NCBI lineage: Eukaryota > Metazoa > Chordata > Actinopteri > Blenniiformes > Blenniidae > Parablennius > Parablennius parvicornis. The sequence continues at coordinate 11,595 of OMNM01034143.1, read as the reverse complement.
TGTGTAAAATATTGAAGAATATTTTGCTTTGTGCATGTTATTTGACTTTGCACTATTTGAAGTATTGGAAAAGTTCAAAAGATGACATAAAATGTGCAAATGCATGTCAATTTAAGTCAATACACAGATTTTGTGTTTTATATTAATTTCTGAAAACAAGCATATTCACCTGTCCTTCATGGCAAATAGGTATGTGAATGGATGTTTATTTCTCCTGATTTTCAGTTAAAAAATTATTTTTAATGAGATTTAAAAATAATTGCATTTACATTTTACACAGCATTTTGCATTTTACATCATCTTCCAGTGTGTATACCTGAGGTTTTAGTTTTCCTACAACTACCATGTCTGTTTTTTAATTCCTTTTCTTTTCAGAAAATTTATTTTTGGCTCAAATCTTAATTACATTTGAGTGGAATTAACAGTAATATACAAGATTAAGATCAAATTTCCTCCAAATGGATAAAATGTAAAAAAAAAAAAAAATGGAGGAATTTAAAAAAATAATTAAAAGATCTATTGGATCAGAGTCCAGTCACACTCCAGCTTTCAAGAAAAAGCTCCTGCTGCATGTGATATTTGTCATGAGAAAAACTAGTTGCCATAGCACCAAAAATGAAGCCGAATAAATCGAAGTGGAAGCAGATTAAAAGGGGAAAAAATTCCACATTCGTGGCCTTATTTAAGAACACAAAGAACTTCTCGATATGTCCTTCAAATGGCCTCTTTTTTTGACCTTGATACACGGGAAACACTTCACAGCCTGTACTTTTCAATTGACTACTATTCATATAGCAGTGCTGACAGCACTTTTCTCTCAAGGCTTTTACCATTATATCAAAAATTAAAAGAATAACATCAGACAAAATCCACATGCGCATGAAGAGGATACAAATTTCAGTACAACCAGACTCAGAACTGGCCTCACTTATTTCAGCTGCATGAGGCAGACAACATGGAGCCCATGGGCCAAAACCGGGCCACACAATCAACGACCTTGAAAAGTTTAAGGATTGCAAAGTTTAAGGATTGCAATTTATCAAACTTTTAGTCAAACTTTTCCAACTTGCATTTTCACTTTTTTTTAGTTTTTCATATCAGATGTAGTTTTGCAAAAACATTGCATCAACCCTTATTTCATGTGGAGTTGGTGATTTAAATTTTAGAGATATTCAATTGTAATTAAAGGACTTCGACATCACTGAGCTAGGATTATGACCAACTTAAGACATAAAGATGATTAAGAGAGGAAAGACCTTACTTTCAGTAAAGTATGATTACATTTTTTGGATTTCCTTCCTCAGCACTTCATACCGCTCCTACCTGCTGGATGACCAAGTCCATGGCAGAGCGGATCTCGGGGGGCTGATCAAGGCCCTGCAGTCCGGTTGCAGATGTTTGGAGCTGGGGGTCACCGACGGCCCAGACGGGGAGCCTCTGCTAGGTGTCGACTATGGACCAGATATCCCTCGCCATCATCATCATCATCATCACCACCATCACCATCACCACCACCACACTCCGGTCACCATCCGATCTGCTCTGGAGGTGGTCAACAAGTACGCCTTCCTGACCTCACAGTACCCGCTCCTGGTGTACCTGTGTCAGCGCTGCTCACCAGTCCAGCAGCGCACCATGGCTCAACACCTAAAGAAGGTGTTCGGATCCCGACTTTACACCCCCGAAGCCCTCCCCGTCAGCCTGGGGGGGCGTGCCACGACTTTACCCTCCCCTGAACAGCTGAAGGGACGTGTTATTTTAGTTGGGAAGAAGCTTCCTCCGGAGCAAGACGGCTCAGATGGAGAGGTTTCTGAGGAAGATGAGGAGATTGGAGGCGGGGGGCCACTGGCGGGGAGGAGGATGACCATCCCGGGGGAGGAGGAGCTGGGCGTGGTGCTGGTGGTGCCACCACCCTCTCAACCCAGGAAGCTCCGTCTTCACAAGGAGCTGTCGGACTTGGTGGCTGTCGCTCGTACGGGCAGCCGCAGCTTCTATGCTCAGAGAGCAAGCAGCAAACAGGCGCAACAGCAGTCTCCCCCCGGCAGCCCGTCTTCTCCCGGGACACCCATGCCTACTGAGGTGCCTTACTGGACGCTGTGCTCCCTGGGTGAGGGAGAGGCTGGAAGGCTGACCAGCGAGAGCCCCGAGGACTTGGTTATGTTCACCAAGCGCACCCTGACCCGGGTACGACCCAGTTCGGTGCGTCTGGACTCCAGCAACCCCAACCCGCAAGGATACTGGAAGGGAGGAGTCCAGCTTGTGGCCTTGAACCAGCAGACTCCCGGTGCCATGCTGGACCTTCACCGAGGTCGCTTCTCACAGAATGGAGGGTGTGGTTATATCCTCCGGCCCGCCGTGATGAGGGACGAGGTGTCGTATTTCAGTGCCCACACACATGGCTGCGTGCCTGGAGTCCCGCCTCAAACTCTCCGCATTAAGGTCCAGATCTTGTTCTTTTTTTCCATAACACTAAAGTCTGTCTATTATTTTTCCTGAACTCAGGACAAAAGGGCTAAAAATGTTTGCTTTATGCATATAAATTGATACCTGTATTTCAAATGTTGTCGTATGTCACTGGTCCCACATGAGATATATTGCTCAACATTGCCCCTACAGGTCATCACTGGCACTACTCCATTTGCTCCACATCCATAAACTCCCCGAAAACCTACCAAATTATGCATGTAATGAATGCAGAAGATGGACAAAAGACTCCATCTGTATCTGTTTGCCTATTTAGTATTGGGCATATTTGGGGTTAGTATTAATTGTAGATCAAAGTTGTGTTACAAAAGTAAATAGTGACACATAAATAAAGGTTAAACCTATATCAATGTAAACTCAAACAAAGAGAACTAACGAAACTGAACAAGCACTATCTGAAGTAAAACCTTAAAAACAAGAGCTTTAGATATCCCTCTTTTATTCTTCATGTAATAATCTTAAAATGATTACCCGTTTTCCCTTCACAGGTTATCAGTGCCCACAACCTGCCCAAGCCTCAGGGGTCCGGAGCAAAAGGAGAGGTCATCGACCCGTATGTGGTTCTGGAGCTACACGGTGTTCCAGCTGACTGTGCCGAGCAGCGGACGCGCACTGCTGCTCAGAACCAGGACGACCCGCTGTTTGACGAGACCTTCGAGTTTCAAGTAAGCCACTTCTGTGTGGATCTGAAAGGCAAAATAGGGATGGGAATTCCTTACCGAAGTTGATTCAACCCTATTTCAAAGTTTGTTTCATGACCTCAATGTGTAAAGGTTTTAACAAATTCCAGTAGGTCTATTGTCATTTAGCATGTGTTTGTTTGTATGGTTCATAGGAGTGTGTGGATCTGAGTAGGTGAAAGGGTGAGTGAGTCCTCCAGCTTCGTATCTGAAAGACTAATAAGACCCTTCAAGAACTATTCAGATGTCTGGGCTTCGTTCTAGATACTGGAGGAACAGCCGTTGATTTGTGCTGTTTTATAGCAAAATAGATTTTGATCACATCATGAAGAAATATTGAAACTAATCTTGAGCTTGTTCAGGATTCAATCTAACATTGGAAATAAAATGGAAGAACCTAAAGACTGAACCTTGAGGTCCTCCTTTGATGAACCTGGTGTGAATGGCCACACAGAAGTCGACGTGTTGCACGTCACTTGTTTCCAGTGTGAAAAAAAATATAGTTCAAATATTCCAGGTTGCTTAATGCTGAAGCACCACATGTGCACCACCAATGCAATACATTTAGCATGTGTTTGGGTGTTTCGTGTTTGCACTCTCACGGGTGTATTTCCTCAATTCCATCTCATTTAATGTGTTGGTTCTCATCAGTATTAGTTACAGAGGACGACCAGATGCAGATGTGACAGATGATATTATATCATCCGTTTCTTTGTGAGCAGTAGAAAAGCAAAATAAAGCCATTAGCAGTCCTGATGCACAGCGTTGCCTTGATGACAGTCGTCTGTATGAACTTTGATCTGAAATGAAGCCATCAGACGTTCTGATTTTTGAGCTGTTTGTCCACTAACTTTGAAATATGTGCATGAAAATGAAACGCTACATCAATGCTTTAATTTTGGGTTGAAAAAGGGGGAAAATCAAAAGAAGAATGCAATCAGAGTATCTCAAATTGGAGTCTGAGAGGGAGTTTGAATTGCAATATTACATTATGCACATACATTTGTGTCAGACAGTCAAATCATCCATTCAAATCTGTCTCCTGCCAAACTGCCGGGGCAATTACTGTCTCTTGATTACATGTATTACCGGGTTCATTTTTAGTCTTAGTGGCGTTACATTATGTCTGCAGGGAACTGCTGTGATGTGACAGGAGAGCACAGATCAGCTGAGACAGCTTGTCTTTATAAATCAGCCACGGTCTTGCAGGACTCCGTCACTGAGAGGTGACAGAACCCAAGCAGCACGTCATCTTTAGCAATAAATTCACTCCATACTAAAGCGTGTTCACGGGAGCATCTGATTTAAATCTGGAGGGTATCTTCTGTGAAATACTCTAAGCTTGATTGTCATGCGGCTCAAAGTCGACATTAGATTAATCATAACGGCTTCGAAAGAACAAAAGCTTCTTTTATTTGTTGTCAATTTCCTATTTACTATAAATATTTAATGTTCAAAATAAGCATGAAAAGACAAATTTGTGCTACAAAAGCAGACTTAATTTTCGAGAAGTTCTCCTTAATCTAACCTCACACAAACACTGTAATTATCAATAATTTACAGAGGAAAAAAAAAAGCACCAAAACAGACTCCTATGAACCGAAATAGTATTTGAAATGTGTAAACAGGATTAATATTATTAAAAGCTGCCATGAAGTTATGTAAAAGGCTTAAACATGCTGCCGCACTTGCCTTGCGTGCCTCACTGTGCACATATAAACATGCCTGAAACCATGCAGCATATGAGACACGTCCATACACATGTTATGATGAGCAGCATTTCAGTGTTACATGTATTCACAAACTTTAATTTGCCAGAAAGGAAGAAAAGACAAATTCTTTTTAAAAGGGATGGCAAGAGGAGAAACTCACAGTCAAAAAAAAGCCTGATTTTAAATTTACCAGGTGTGCTTGTTTTCCATCAATGATCTCGCTCGGAAGTTCTTATGTGTCGAAAACAATGTTTGGCTGCACTTTTTTTTTTTTTTTTTTGTCTTTGTGCTTTTCCAATATCAACTGCAGTGGGCCAATACTGCAGTTATCAGAAAGGTATTTATTACCGATAATAATTGCGGGCTTGGCGAAGCTAAAATGTGTATGCCCAGTCTATTGAGGGTGTAGTATCATTTCCCTTCCTCCCTCATAGGGTCCTGTATTTTTCCAGGTTGCTGGTGTTCATTTTTCTTCTTGACTTATCTGGTTCAATCCAAGTAAAATGAATAGATAAAATACAAATATTGTACTTTTCTGCAAAGGATTGAATTTCAGTTGTTCTCATCCGGGTTACCACAGCAGTCGTAAACCATATGTTTGACATTGAATTTTGCTTTAGGATGCAACCATCAGCATCAAGGCCCAACTGTCCGATCACAAGCTCGTTGCTCTAACCTCCAGGCCACTTCTGCTTCTGGATTTCTGGATAATGTCTCCTTAACAGACACAGATGTTCACTCAGGAATAATCAGATTGTGATGGACTAAAGTTATTGTGGCAATACAGAGTTTTAAAAACACCAGTCACTGATTGCAATCATCAGTTCATCCTATTCTTACTTGATAGCTCATAAATATGTCAGTAGATTTTGATCATCCGCTGTCACTATTATGTGAGCTGGGAGCCATTTTTGTGAATCTGGTTACCTCCAAATACCTTTCAAAAGGTTTCTGCAGAGCCTTCAGTCTCAGCATCGGGCAACTTTGATTATGCTGAGAGCCACTAAAATGTCAGTGTCTACTAGAGGGCAACATTTTAATGGATTTGTAATGAAGAGCTAAGTGAAAATCATAAATTAGGTTTGCTGAATGAAAATCTCCACCTTCAGATGCATTCAGTTTTGCAATATTTAAGGGAATTTTGTAATCAACTAGGTTGAGTTGTGGTTCATTCATCTTTTTTCTTGCAGCAAAGATTTTTGAAATGATCACACAGTAAGGAAGGCAGATGGAGGCCACATGTGGAGTGTGGGAGGTCCATATCACAACTAAAGGATGAAAGGATTGGGATTTGGCTCAGTGTCACTTTCAGTTTGTCCCATTCCACTTTCAGTGTCATCTTAGGAAAGCCTTTGAGGACATTTACTTAACTCTACTTGAGAGAGGAACTGGTTGGCTGTTCTATAGAGAGCCTGGCAAGGGTTGTTAGTCTAGCAGTTAACGTGCAGTTATTGAAGACTTTTGCTTCCTGTTTGCTGAGATAGATCATTTCTTGATGTCTCGTCTGGAAGAAAAAAAGTCTGTCCTAACTACTGCCTAAAGGCTGTATTTTGTAGCTATTAAAAGTAGAGGGAAAAAAAAGTTATTTATTAAAACCTCTTAAATACCAGCTGCTGATGTTTTTCCGCATTTCTGGTGAGCATAACGCATTTAGGGGAAAACCAAACTCTTACAGCACTCTTTAGTCCATTCTGATCCTCTACTGCTCTTCATGCTACTTCAGCAACAAGCTCTGTTAACACTCGGCACAACACAGGAGCCAAATTATTCCAGTAACACACTCTTTTCTGTGAACATCGAAACGGAAATGCAGACCTTGTTGGGTTCTAATGAAAATACACAGCACCTCAGTATAACAATGTCGTTTGTTGATATTTTTCTAATCAATAAAAATAATGTACATTTAACTCGAGACTAATCACCTTACGTGAACAGCTCAAAATGTACTGCGTTCCATATTCAAAAATAATCTGAAATACAAGATTTTTTTTTTTTTAAGTAGACATTAGTCTACATTTTTTCCTCTTTTTAGATGAATGGATAACAGTGCAGCTTAGTCAGAGAATACATTGTGCCATGAGTGAGCCAACTAGTATACATAACCGAGGTGGAACTTAGACTTGAGTATGAGGTGATTGTAATATAGTAAACATCTTTTCACTTCCTCGACCAAATTCATGTGTCCAGTCACAGTTCTGAAACATTAACACATTAACAGAAACATAGTTTTTTTTTCCCTCACTCCAGTGTAATGTGAAAGTTATTCAGATGACCAGAAGATGTTAAATTTCCCGTAACTGTGAATATGAGTGTGTATAGAAGTAGGATGGAAGGATGGATTAAAGTAACATGGCAACTTAGTCTGTACGCATTGAATTGGAGCGATTTTCTTTCTAGTCTGCGGTAGAAAACTCAACAGTAGATACCTATATTGTGCAGGAAACAGAGGGATATTTTGGTTGCCATTTCTTTAAGTTAAACATCATATTTGTCAAATGATGTCTGCTGGCTGTGCAAAAAGAATAAGGACATACGTAATTTTGTGAAAGCCACAGGGAGCCAGGAGAGAATGACTGAAGAAGCTGCAGGTTGCAGACTCCTGGTCTAGACAGACAATCAGTTAAAGTATAATATGATTGGCTGGTGGAGCGATGCAACTCTGAGCATGGCAATTCTAGCACATATTTTTTGTTTGTAGCAGAGGAGTTACAGTTGTTTTGTCATCTACTTAAGTCTTCATTGAATTTGTCAGCTTACAGAAGTTGGGCATAATTCTTTGCTCATAACGTACAGTGTTTATTAAAAAAAGAAAAAAACCTGGCACTGTGTCCGCTCAGTTTTGGCGAGATGTGAGTTTCTGGCTCTGCTTGTCTCATTAGAATTGTAACTCAAGGCCGAGCGTAGAGCTGGGGGGCAGTGTGCCATGAAAGTCACACACAGAAACAACACACACACGAACTGGCGTGCAAACACAGCGGCTCACAATCAGACGCGGTCAAAACTGAGGTCATGTTGTTTGGTTGAGTAAGTGTGTCGTCCTTTTGAAGCGCGCTCTCATATGTCTTAATCATTCCTCCTGCAGGACTCCAACACACACATACACACACACACACACACACACACACACAAACACTGAATTGCGCTGCTTCAGCTGTCTGGGCTCATAAAACACATAATAAGTGTTTCCTAACTGGGAGTGACAGTATATTATGATACAAAACTGTAATGATGGGGCATAATATTGTAAATTGGGTTGTACTGGATGATTTGCAATCGCTTCATGTGTTCTCACATTTGACTGTGTTGTAAATATCATTTAGAAATAATTTTGAAATGACACGGATCTTCCTTTAGTTCACACAAAATGAAAACCATTGCTGATAAACTGTACTTAAATTGTCACTGTAACATTAATATGAGCCATGAACCGATTCCAGCCTGGACTTTGGGGGTTATAATTATTCATTTCTTAATATTATATTGTTTTTGTGTTAGTGGTTCATATCCTTACTTGATAGAAGATAAATATCCTGATTCAATTTCAGGCTAAAGGCAGATTTCTTGTGGAGTTTTCATTTTATGTCTGTGCGTGCGTGGATATTCATAAAGTCTCTCAAGGACTGATTCACGAAGTCTTTTCCATGTCTTCAGCATGCGAACCAACACAGAAGAAATACCATTTTGAGCTGAATTTCCTCCTATAAGCACAGCAAACTCCTATTTAAATGCCCTGTATACAGAGCCTTAATCCTTAATAACCTATGTGTTTGTTTTTCTGTTCACCATGCAACAGACCTGGGCTGTACCCTGCCTCCACCCATAATCAGCTCAGAATCGAAGTTAGTTAAAGAGAGATAAAACTTACATAGATGGATGAATGGATGGAATAGTTACTCTATATCAGAGTCATTTTCCTGGGTGTAGTGGTGAGATTATTCACAATGTATTTCCAAACTTTTGGACACTGTGGAATTTGCATGTTATAATCTGTGCTTATTACTCTGTATGACCTCAGCCACTTGTGATGCAAGGAACAAAGTTACTATTTTTAACAAAATCTTTGCTGCTCATAATACATGTGTAACAGCTGAGAAAATTTCAATCTCTGGCCTTGTTTCTTTTTGATGGAAGTCACAGCCAAAAGCAGCTCAAGAGTAACGTTGTAGCTTCTTGAGTTTTTCTCTTCAAGCAACAGTATCAAGTAACAGATAATGTTTCTCAAAAGCTGCGGTTTGATGTTCTAAAATGCCTTAGAATGATATAACTCATGTAATATGTGGATGGATTTGCTTTACTACGGTGTTGGAGGCTGCACAGTTTTGTGTTTCCCATTCTTGCCTCATAGCGAGTAAGTCCATGTTGAAGTGATGTTCTCCCGATGCATGCATAAGTTCTTCTGGTTCTGCCGTTTCCTCGAACAGTCCATAAACATGTGTCGGTTACTGTATGTTACCTGTAGGCATGATTGATGCTTTTCAGAGCATTACAGCAAAGAAATCTGAGTTTGGCAAAAAAATAAAAAATAAAAGAAGAAGGAACGCAATGTTTGAACTGATCAGTGACAAATTCAAAGCACTGATTCAAGAAACGCGAGTCCCAGATCTCCATGAGTCCGGAACGTTCTGGCTGACTGCTGCTTTGAAGTGAGTTTGAAAAGATCAGTTTAAAATGTATTTCAAATGAATTTATGCGTAACACATACCACCAAACAAATGGAGAAAAAAACCTCTGACTGTAACCTGCTACAGATTTAGTGAGTGTTAGTTTGTTTATCTACTCAATGGATGAAAGAGATGTCTTGCTTAAAGTATAACACTTTAATATTTTGAACTGTCTGGCATCACATGTCAACCAAACTAAAGATGGTGATTTACTAGCACAAGAAATCTGATTTTCCATCAAGTCCATCTGGGGTTCATCAATTCTTCTTCCATCTTATTGAAGGTCTGACTCCTGAAAATAAATATAATAAATAACCTGAAGCAGCTGAGAAACAATCTACAGCGGGAGGGGTTTCCCCCCTCCACATGTATCAATATCTTGTGTGAGACAAGTTGCATATGTGAGGATGAAGAATGAGTAGAAATTCAGTCCTGCTGTCACGCTGCTCGTCTTTTCAGAGAACTATGTGGTTTGAAACTGATTGAAATAACAGTCACAGAGATATTCAGCTGGAAAACTGATGGAGGAGGAACCTGCATGAACACACAGGCACACACACATACAGATGAGATAGAATGGTAAATGAAGCATGTAGATCGGTAAAGTTAAGTCTGAAACTCGAATCGAAATGTTCAATCCATTGAGGTTTGATACTGGTTCATGATGTTCAGGGAACATCCTGGACAAGTCGCAGTCCATTGAGGAGCAAACACACAGAAAAACACAACACAGAAAAGACAGTGATACAAAGCAAGCAAATGCTTGTTCTTGAAAAACACCTGCATGCATGAGAGGAACATGCAAACTCCGTCCAGAAAGGCCCGGCTCAGATCCAAACACACAACCATCTTACGCTGCATAGACTTACACTTTAATGCCTGAATAGAAGTCTGTATTTGACAGAGAGTTTTATTCTGAATGAAAGTTATGTTAAATGAAGACTGTTGGTAACAATTATCCACAATGAGCTTGACACTCTCGCAGGAAATAAAAAAACAAATTGTAATGTCGGGCCTGTAATCTTGACTTTCTGCTGGTTTGTGATGGACTCATTATGCAAAGACACACTCCGTGTCTCTTTAATCATGTGTGGAGAAATTACAGCATCGTTAGTGGATTGGAAGGTGAAGTTCTCCAAAGGTATGATTTAGATGTAATCAAAAAAAGAAAAAAAGTATGTTCCGTAGCAGCACCTCAGTGGCTTTCCCGTCATTGTGCCATACAATTAACATAAACGGCTCAGCGAGCGCTGCTCTTGAACACGAAATGAGATTATAATTGCTTCTGCCTCTCGCTGATATAAACATCTCATAACGCACAGTGTATTGTTTCCCGCTAATGCAGAGCGGCTGGTGTTCGGAAAACGGCAGAAAGACGCACAGATATGGTTGAACGCAAAGTGAGCCGCCTCCACATGTGACTGGACGCAAATTAACAAACCGACGAGCTTGTTTACTCAGGCGCAAACCTCCGCGATACAAAGGAGCCTGATTTACTCTCCAAAGCAAAACGGGCTGATTTGCACCTTGTTTAAAAGTGATGAAATGCTGTCACAGAGGACTTTTAAAGGTGCACTGATCAGTTTAGATTAAAAGCTTCTATGAATGAATACATACGTGTTTATTTCAGTTCATTTCTTTTATGTTAACAATGTTCCATATATGTTCTTTGAATGAAAACCTCGGAGTGATGTTAATGTTGGCATGCTTACTGGCGGCTACATTTATTATGTAGCCACAGTTGTTTAGGTTTACCATCAGGGTTTTCATTAAGTTGATTTTTTTTAATTAAATGTTCATAAATATTATTATACATTTACCATTTTGTTGCATTTTCCTCGGGATTGTTTGAGTTGTTTTTGAATTCAGCTTGTATTTTAGTTTTTGTTGGACTGGAAATTTGTTGAGCAATGAAAATTATATATTTCACTGACACTTAACCTCTGTGACGTCTTATTGAAATTTTTATCATCGTGTGTTTCTTTAATATAAATTTATTTGGTCAACAACTTCTGTTTGATTACGATTTTCTCTGTTACTGTGTTTCTTGTTTTTTTT
>OMNM01034142.1:17208-29361 GCA_900302745.1 Parablennius parvicornis | reverse complement strand
GGGGGGGGGGTGCATTTACACTGCAGCAGCAGACACACAGACAGTTATGTAGTTAGTGCACCATGCCACATGGGGGTGCTGTTGTTTGTTTTATCAATTAAACCAAACAGTCGTGTGCGCAGAGAACAAAGCTACAAACCGGACAGAACCGGGCATCTGTATGGATTGATGATTAATCGGATGCTATCAGGGGAGAGTCTCACCTCTCCCAAATTCCACTGAAGGCACACCACGACTCTTCTATTCCAAGTCATATCCAGTGCGTGGATGTGTTTGCACATGAGCAGTCAGTTCCCCAATATGAAAATCATTTATGTAAAAAAAGGAAGATCGCTATGCTGCCTTTGGACATAACCCTGATATGTTAAATATAAACCTACGTTCACAGTGCATGAGTGAATTGATACAGTGCTGCTACGCTCTCCAGCGAGTTGGCGGGATAGCAGGCAGGATGACATCGCTAGAAATTATAGACATTTTCAGAACTTTCTTCTGAGGAAAAATACCAGCTTTTACCGGCCTCTGAATGGGAGTGTGCAGGGGTCGTTGTCAGCCAAAACACATGAAACTATCACTGGTGTCAAGTCGACATTGGCACCCAACCCTTGTGCTCACGGTGCTTCACTGTCACTACATAGTCATTGGTCATCAACACTTTGATAACATCAGACAAAAACACACTTACGGATGCTCGGAATATCCTGCAAATTAAGTTTACAAACGTTGTGTCATTGCAGGTGTTGAAGGGAGTAAAAACAACTACTTGTTTCAGTCATTCTTACAGGTAAAAATTATGACTCTGACACTGAGATCTCATAAAGTATGAGGAGCTGCCATAGAGCTGCACCAAGTGATCTGGCTGTGAAGATAAACCTCAAGACATTAGACTGTTTGTGATGCAATTTTAGGCCATATTGTGGCCATTGCAATAAGTTAAAACATTTTGTCTCTGGTTGGGCTTGAACCACCAACATTTCTATTCACAGCTGAATGTGCCAACCTATTGTAACTTTTCAGAATCAGGAGTGAATTCAGACAAATTCCAACCCATTCATGGAAAACTTTGTGGTTCCAAATACGTAGCTATGTAAGTATTCATAATAATCCTTCCAATTTTGATCAGCAAACCTTGTCTTCCTGAAACCTCCTTAAGAGTTTCAGCTCACACCAACGAGCATTCTGAGAAGCTGAGAGGAGCCTGAAGCACCAGCACTGATCCCCTGTAATGTACAGAACCTGATTCATCGAGAATTCAGTGGCACGATTGGAGCAGAAGTACTGAGAGAGAATTCATAGGGCTCAGGGTGAGTATAAATAATCAATGATATAACTGTACAGACTGTACACACACAAACAGCTATTTCTGTTTTGTACTTCATTGCATTGCTGTCTAACGCCACTATATCTTTACAGCTTTTATACATATTAATGTTCTTTCTGACACTCTTGAGCTGCTGCAAGCAATTGCTGATAAATTTGTTGCATCTTGACAATGACAATACAGTTTCTTCTTAAATTGACTTTTACTCAGGTTCAGCATCTCTCCTCAGAACACTTAAACACATTCAGACTCGGGATTAAAGTGGTAAAAGCAGGTGTAAATAACTCTTCCACCAACTGAGCCACGGCTTTGTGTGCTGACGAAGTTTTTCATACCTAAGAATGAACCTCAGCACGTAAACGACAGATTTATTCAAATCACACATGATTACACACATTGAGGTTTGGTTCCTGGTTTAAATGCCGACATCCTCCAGCATCCCCGGGGGCACAGGGTGCTGCATGGGCGTCAGCTCATTAACACAAGCTATGTGGAAAAGTTTTCATCCATCTCCAAAATTTCCACTCAAGATATTTCTTGATATTAGTTTATGGCCAGACAAACATTTTGAATGAGATCACAAGTTTTTGTTCCAAATCCTTCAAGTCAAAAGTGTCTGCAGCACTTTGTGTCTCAGAAACAGCTGTTAAAGCACACTGTTATTTGTAAATTTCAATTTTCGCCTGCTAATTATTTAAAAACTTCTAATATTACAACTATTACTTTTACACAGGCTTTAAAGAAGAAATGTGATGTAACAAGAAAAGACAACTGAATAGACCTACATGATAACATATATGGAATTCTACATTAAATTGAATGGATAAATGACTTTATTTCACAGCTATAAACTATTTTATATTAAATACTAAAAATGTTCAAAAGGAAATTGGTAGAAGTGAATCGCAGTCCATTTTTTTGACATCTCCACTGCAAATTGCTTGGACTTATTCCTGTATTTGTAAGCGGTGTGTATTTAACTCTCATCCCTAAAAAGTTATTAGGATATGAAAGTAAATGCAGAATACAAGAAAAAAAATTACAATAACCTCTAGAATAATTAGAAATGAAGACCCTGTCTCTATTTTTTTGTAGCCCACAATGAGTCAATTTCTAAACATTAGTACAATCGCGGTAATTATAGGATTTTAAAATTTGAATGTCCTTGTGATGAAAGTGCTCAGTCACATTTTCCTCCCCTTGTGGTGGAAGTGATCTCATTTGAATCAATAACTGTTCTGAACTCAACGTGGAAATGAAAATGCAGAAGTAAGAGGAGTTGAAAGTAATCGACGAGTACATGTTACAAAAAAAAAGGGAATCAAGTTCACCACGGTGGACTCACACCACCACGCCCCTCCCCCCCTTTTCTCTTTTTCTTGCCCACTGACACTGACTTGCGGTTTCCGCCCCTGGTTAATAAAGAAGTATGAAAAAAATGGTTCATTAAGTAAACATTACTTTGTGACTCTCCCTCCTTTGCGTCATTTTGAATCGCTGTTTCAGACCTGATCGTCTCAGTGCTCACCTGATCCGCGCGTCACGCTCCGCAGCCAAAGCGCAACGAATGCGTAAAAGATTACTTCAATTACAATAAATAAATAAACAAATAAATAAATAAATAATGAAAGTGTTTACCGATGAGAGAGAGAAGAGCTGAGGGTCTACTGGTGCCCATGTCGGAGCCGGGACGGTCCTGTCGGAGGAGGAAGAAGGTTTAGGTAGAAGGTGCAGGATGTCTCAACAGGAAGGCAGCGGGCTCGATCCTGGGGCCAGGGTGTGGTGACACACAGCTCCCATGGAGATCATCACACTCCAACATGTCCAGATGAAAAGATAGCACAAAGACAGGAAACCATCTTTCTATTGCTTAAGCAATAATTCCAAACTTCCTCAAATACAGCCAGCAATCATACAGTATTTCTTGTATTAAGAGGAGCCACAATGCAAACAACAACAAGAAGTCCTTGTAAATGTTCCAAAAAGTACAACTAAAACTAATATTACCACGGCTTCTAAAAGCACTCACTCTCTCTTCGCTTACTATTACAGTGGTTTTCAATTGGTGGGTCGCTGGCCTACTTTCATTGGACCACAGATTAAAAATAAATAAATAAATAAAAAAACATATCTCTAACTCTGTGTAATGTCACTTTAGAAGAATATTTTAATAGAGTAATACCCACAAAGTCTTTACACAGGTATGAAACATAATCTTAGATATAAAATATATTATAGTGAAGACAATAGAGGACATTACGTTTTCCTGCAGTGTTGACACTTTAAAGAATGAAGCCATCAAAACTGAAGCGAACAATTTCAGTCTATATTTATGCAGAGTAGAGAATGGTTTGGAATAGGAAAGAGAACACATCCCTCTCTACATCAGCATTTGCTTGTGATGATGTTGTTTGTTAATAAATGTGTTGATTATTTTTTATGTTGGCATACCTCGATATTATATTAGACTGTTTTGATGCTTTCTCTTGATCTAGTTAGACCAGAGAAGAACCACTACATTATGCCACACTCTAAAAATAAATCTGTTTTTGAAGCTGATTTCTGCAATGAAAGAATAAAAACAAACCTTTTGCATCCGATTGTGCAATAAAATGTGTTATAAAACGATTTATGTGTGATCAAATATTTCATCAGCTGAATTTTCAAGTTAAGGTTTTTACATATTTGCATATTTTAAAAATCAATTCATCAATTAACTGAGAAAAGGAGATTCTTTCATAAAGCAAAGAAGCCAAACACTGTGTTTGTGCAGTATTACAGAAAACCCAGCGATAACACGTCTCTTAATAATCAGAACAACAAACATTTCCTTCAATTGTGAGTTTGATTTAAAATTCAAACACGAACAAGTGAGTGAACGTGGTCACTTGCTATATAAAGGGTTAAGTTAAGGTAAAGACACATAATAATAAAGCACATGTTATGAAAATAGCTCCAATACTAAAGTAAAACTCTATTCGGCTGCTCATTTTTAAAGTTATTGTCAATGTTACACAGATGAAATGATGGGTCGAGTCATCTCCCGTGTAACGTATTTAGATTTATTGCAGAACTGTGAAAAACAGACAAACAGGAGTCTCTCGGTGCGCTCTCAGCCCTGTCGCATCAGCACTGGCTTCTTCTGTCGTCGCAATAATCAAAACACAATAATCTTGCACACCAAAACACAAATACTGAAGTACTTCCCTGCATAATATTTTCAATTTACACTTATACACATACATTACCATTCATAATCAACCAACTCAAAAGACATTTTATTCTGTAAACAAATATCTGAAAGAACTCAAAATACACCCTTGAAGTGTTTATAAGGATTACTCTTCGGATTAATACTGAATACTGAAGTACCTCATGTCTGCTGTTTTAATTTACTTAGTTCAGTAGTTCCTGTTCCACACAATCACATCCTTATATGGCACATTTACTCGGTTTTACATAAGTTCTGGCCACAAACCCATGTTTCTACCCATGTTATATTCATCGATCAGTAGTGCATTTATATTCCCATGAACCTTCACTGACATAAAGCAGTTCTGTGGCTTATAACCGAGTCTGCCATGTTTGTTTCACAACGTGGTCTTACTATAACACGCTGCTAAATCTAATAACACGCTTGTTAACTTGATATCAATCACCATCCGAGGTTCTCACAATATAACAGCACTGTTGGTTTTACTTCACTATCGTTTCCGACCAGCTGACCTGTGAAAAACAGACAGTGATCGCTCGAGCACTGGCTTCTTCTGTGGTTGTCAGCCACCGATGCTCAGCGAGCGCCCTCTCCTGGTGAAATTTATATTGCTTACTAATTACTGAAATGATAATCCTCAACATAAAGAGAACTTAACCATGCAAATAAAATAAAATGGGGTCAACTAAAATAGGGAGGGGGGCAACTATTTCCCTTGTTATTCTTGATCACAGTGTCACATCACAGTAGGTGTTGTACAGTCGATTAGGTTCAATTCTGCACCTGATGCCCTGAAAGTGAAACGAGGATTAGAGCCCCAGTCCATCACTGTAATCATCAGGACTGATCCAGCTGTGCTACAAATGTCAATAACTCTATTTATACAGAGCATTTTAAACCTTTTTCCTGGTGATGAGTGACATGCTCATACATGCATGAACATGTGCCAACACACATATTCTAAGCACAGTTATTGTAACACTGTGTATATTATGACTCAGCAGCTTAATCATATGGATTATCTTTCATTTCTTATCATGCTTTCCAGGTACAACTCCTTTTTAAATATAAAAACAGGTGATACTTTATTATTAGCTCATATCAAGTCAAGAAAGTTTTTTTTAAATGCAGCTTCAGCATCAACCTCACATTGAATGATGTGTGTGTGTGTGTGTTTGCGTAGTTTTTCCATAGAGAATATGAAGCAACGCATAGATCTTTTAAAAATACATTTATTGCACAATTTTAAATAAATCCAAAATAATAACTTAAATATATTATTACAATAAATATTTACATTTTTTTACCAAGTTAACCCTGCCCATGAAATGTCAATGAAACAAAGTGACATCTGGATCATTCTCAAAAGGAGTAGAACCAGAAGGAACAGATTCACTTTAAGTCCAGTGTGTGATTCTTTGAATGGCGTCGAACCAAATCAATGACGATTCAAAGTACAACCAATTTAAAAAGAACCAACAATGTAGAATTGGAAATATTCAAATTAATGTTAAATGGATGTTATATTAAATCAATAGGTTTTGATGATGAGGAGGATGATGAGGATGAAGAACACGGTGCTGCAGAGGTCACACTGAACTCTCAGATGGTGCAGATTTTATCAGTGGAGCTGATTTCAAACACCTAAGGGGAGAAAAAAAACAGAATTTAAAGTTATTTTACAATTTCTTTTTTTCAATGTTTACTTAAAACTAATTGCACATCTAGATCTGTACGATGGAATCAGCAGCCATGTTGTCCGGCGTTGACACTCACCTCTTGGAGGCACAGCAGTAAATAATAATGGCCAGGAGGAAGATGAGCATGAGGATCCCGACGGTGATGCCGATCACGTCGCCCTCGGGCAGAGAGCGAGTGGTGTCGCTGAAGAGCATGCAGCGCGGCCCGCCATACGAAGACGTGCAGCTGCACAGCAGAGAAATATGTGAGTGCATTCCAGAAGCCAACACGAACCGACAAGCTTTGCCGATCCTCTCCAAGGCGATCAGCATTATAGATCTATAGAAGGTCGTATGCGCGCTTACATGCAGAAGGGTTTATCGTTGTCTTGAGGGTATATGCACTTGCCGCCGTTGGCGCAGAATGAATCGTGCTCGCTTCCGCAGGATACGTGAGAGTGTTGGACCTTAGGGCCGTCCACACCGCCTGCAAAGACACACAACAACCTTAGAATCACAAGTCTATTGAAACTCATTAATGCTGCTCATTATGCAGAACGCAGAGATCCCAGAAGGCCTTTTCCAGTTTTGGTTTGTCCTTTCTGGGCATCAGTAGAAACATGGCGGCAAAGCAACAACAACTGAAGGCCTCATTTCAAACAAACATTTCCTAAATCCGTCTTCACTTTTACTTTCTTGTTTGTGTTATTACCCCGACCCAAAAACACCTATAACAAATTACAAATACTCTGAAATAAAGTAGTATGTTTGGGTACTTTTACTGCTTTTCTAAGAATGTTTATGAATAAATTCAATTTAATCAAACTTAGGTACAAATTTATATATACATCTAACTGAAGGGCTTTGAGACAGTTTTTTAGAATTACTTTATGCATTTATTTGATTTATTGACCTGTGCTTTTACTTGTAATCGAGTACAAATATCCTGAACTTTATCCACTTTAGCTCATCATCAATAAATTAGTCTTAAAGCACCTTTAACTGTATCAACGTGCACCAAAAGTGATATATGAATAAAGTTTGATTGACTGACAAAACACTTCCATTATCTTTTGAACCTTTTTCTAATGGCCACTGAACTACATCAACAACATTTTGAGGCTTTGTAGATTTCTATATCTTGAAACGGAGACAGGTGAGACCCACTCACTGTTGTTGGGCTGTGAGGTCAGAGGTGAACTGGAGGGAGAAGGAGGTGTCGTCAGGACGGCCGACTGTCCCGCTGTGGTCAGGAGGAGCAGCACCGCCACTGCTGAGAGCAAAACTGAGAAACAAAGAGACGGTCGTCAAACACCAGCAACTGCAATGAAACGGTGTTCAAATAATTTCCCCTCAGAAATCAATTGTATCCAGTGAGGTTCAGTCACTTTCTCAAAGTTGAACTACAAGGTAAAGTTCAAACTCACCGTTCTGCATCTGTGCCTGTGTGAACATCTTGTCTTCTGGTGATGTTTTCAGCTCCGTCTGCCTGCACACTGTAACCAGCCACTGGCTTTGGTCCTCTTATATATTTTGTACCTGCTTTTCACAGCCAATCAATGAAGTGAAGACTGAAAAAAATGAGAGGCATTTCTTTGACACAGAGAAAAAAAAAAAAATCCATCTGCATCACTTCTTTTGTTCGTGCCGACTTTGCGTGTAGAGACAAGATCTGGATGGCAGTGATGCTGGTGGGGTCACATGACAGCCTCCAGGCTGCTAAAATGAGGCTTTTCTTTTTTCTTTTCTTTGGAGGAAGTCAGGCCGGTCTCTTGGCAGAGAGCTTCACTCAACTATCAGCTTTGTAGCTTTAAGATGTTGCCTCACCGATGATTATACGCGTTGCGAAACCATCAATTTCTTTTGGGAGGCTGATTACACGAGCAACCTTTAGTGGAGGTTTTCATTTATAGCAGGTAAAGAGAGGACAAGATGGAGATTTAGAAGATTGATAGTATATTGATAATTCAGCAATGCTGGAGATCACAGAAAGTTAGGAGATAATCAATAGCTACTTCAGATTTGGTTTTTTCCTCCTCAACTGTAATTTGTAGTTTTGCTGAAGTCCATGATTAATCAACCGGTTATCAACCGGTTGTGAGAGATGTGGTGGAAGGAAAGTTGACAGATTGCAACATTCCTCCTCTCACCTTCCCGTTCGGGAGAAGAAGACCTACGGAGGCTATGATGAACACAAACCTGAACATGCTGAGCCTCATGGAAGACGGCCCCCATCACTCAGTGTTTATTTTATTCAAAACATTTTTTTTTTTAAATATATAAAACCTACGACAAAAGGAAACTTCCCATTGTTTTTGTTTTGAAGTCTTTTGCTTTTGCATGCTGGAGAGAAAGTTTAGCATCATTCACAGATAAAAAGAAAAGAGGTCAAAAGGTTCATGCTGAGAGGAAATTGTCCTATTTTTGCCACAACATATCACATAATGCATAATAGATTCCCAATAATCCCACCCCGAGGAGGTCAATGACCACGTCTGTGTAAATTGACAAGTTGAGAATCAACTTCAGTTTGACGTTTGCTGCACCTCGGCGTCGATTGCTGCATTGCTCAATAAAATACATGCAAGCGCAGATCCCCGGTGGATGACTTCGAAAAGCGCATATCGTATTTCTGCAGTGAAAGTTTCAGAACACATAAACCCGTCATTCAAACTGCACTTACCCAGATTGTATTTCAGCGTTTCACTGCTCCCAAAGACAACAAGGACACAGGAAGTCCACGTACATCCCATCATGCACAACTATGCCAGTGGATCATTGTTGAAGTAATTTGTTTCAATAATCACACTCACAGTTTACATCTGACCGATATCGGCTGCTGACTAATTTTCGACGGTGTCGAGTGTCTGATAAACACCAAAAGTAAATAAGTGGAAATCACAACAGGCCTTTATTGTTGCACACAATCCTTTTTATTTCGTATTCCTTTTCCAGTGACTCTGGAATGTTACAATGAACCAAACCGACCTCAGTAGAAAAAATAGCAATCTAAAATCTTAAAAAGTGAATTCTCCAATAAATAACTTAAATAAATAAACAATATAAACATATCAAGTAGGTTTCCCAGCAGATATGGAGTCTTGAGTTTATGGATGTTTAAATCAAAGTGTGTGTGTGTATGTTTTAATGCATCAGTGCGTTCCTGGCGGCGGTCACAGTGTTCTTCATCAGCATGGCGACTGTCATTGGACCCACACCTCCAGGGACAGGTGTGATGAAACCGGCTTTCTCCTTCACTCCTATAATTGAAACAGTTCAGAGTTTCGTCACTCCCCTTTTTCTTTTCTTGGTTTTGACCAATGTACACCCGTTTCACTTTTTTTTTTATTTCTTAGGAAAAACATTTCACTGGTTAAACCGAGCCAACGTATCCTTATTGTGATATCAATACAAAACATTTTCTTTTCTTTTCGTTCTTTACCTTCAAAGTCGACGTCGCCGACGAGCCGCAGTTTTCCTGTGTTTGGGTCCCGAATGCGATTTATTCCCACATCAATGACTGCTGTGCCCTCTTTAATCATATCAGCAGTGATCAGCCCAGGAATGCCTGCACATACATCCACATAAAACATGATGGCACAGGATGACCTCGGATGTATTCCTCTTTTAGAAGCCTCATAGCAAACGAGCTGAGCTACAATTATCAGACAAGAATTTTGTTTTGTTTTCTCTGCTTGTTCTTCCTTTATCCTTCCTTATTTTTATTATAGTAGTGTTTATTGATGGGGAGGTTTGGTTTCATCTTCTGTTGTTTACTCTTATTCTGTGCAAATAAAGAAAGAAAATGACAAAAGATTGTAAAGACGTGTCTCCTTATCGCTTACAGGATTTGTGTTTCCGGCTACACAATACAGGAGTCCATCCCTAGGAATCTCTGTAAATCGCAATAACCCTGCAGCACATTTACGTGAACTAATCTGCTATTTGAAATGCTTCATCATATTTAACCGTCAGAGATTTTGTCCAAGATTAAAATTATTAGTTACTTCCTTTAAAAGGAGTTCAGTTACTTTACTAACAAATGAAAACAAATGAAATGTTCCTTTCAGTCCTCTCTTCCAGTGCATTCTCTCTTGACAGTGTATTAAACTGTAATGTTGCAGCGAGCACCGAGCCGAGCTGTGAGGACTGTGTGGGTCGGTGTGACGTTTGATTCACTCAACTACTTTTACAAGAAGTCAAATGCTGGTGTTGGCTCATTATTTGGGACTCTTTGACGTAATCACTCATTTCCAAATGCTAAAATCATGGGGATGCAATTTTATTCAAGAGCTTGGCATCACATCTTTTCTAGAAAGAAAGTCATGACAGCTGAGATAAACTACCAAGATGCAGATTATTAATAATACTACGTGCAAATACATCGTGATAATAGTCAAACTTATTTCAGAGGGACATCTTCCATGATCCCGTCAGGAGGATTGCCTTTGTTCAGGATAATCGAGGCGCTCTTCTTCCAGTAAACAGAAATTTAGTGTGATAGTAACTATCATAACTAATACTTCAGCCAAGCACAGGCAGCAGGACAGCGAGACAGCAGCTCCATTACTCCTCTAATGTGATTAATGTCTTAATAATATACAATTATTCGCATGCTATTATTAAAAGGTACTGATGACGCAGTGATACATTACGGCCAACATCGCTGCGGAGAATGTAACGCAACATTAAATGAAGAATCAATATTATGTCATGAAGAATGTCAATCTTCTTGTTTTAGTTTACGGTTTTTCTTAAGTAACCATCAACACTCCAACACTGAAAGTTACCCCGCTCAGTTTGAAAAGCAGGATAATATACTGGAGTGGTCTGTGGCAAACTGTAAAGACCCTTTTCATACATTTTGTACTTTAACTTTATTATTACCATTAATCTCAGTAGACTCTCATATAAAGCCATGGCTGCAAATACACATCACATTTTAAACTCTTTGGATGTCTATTTATCATTACAACTAATGAACAGTAGAATGAAGTCACATAACAATTAATCAGCTCAGCTCACATGCGGCCTGACATTGGTGGGACGCCGCCCCCGCACTACACATCGAGCCCGATTTCCACACACTGTCGATCAGCTGAGGTTTAGTTAATTACACCATTAAAGTGCAAAGGTAGTTGCGCATCATCAATACTGAAACTTAACGGCTGGATGAAAAGAAAGGCCCTTCCCACAGAACTGCGTTTAGTCATCAGGAGAAATCCCTTTAAACAATAGACGCGAGCATCATGGCGTCCCCTCAGGCGTTGTGTCAGTCAATGTGTTGGGTATCGCTGCCCCACACGCTTGATTCTCTCACATTCCAGCTGCAGGAAAAATCTCCTGTTGCCTAAGGAAGCTTTGACTGGTGACCACAAAGGAGGCAAAAGGTCACGGAACTGCAGTGTTTACTATTTGCATACCAACAGGATTACCTCAGGTGAGGACAGGTAAACACTTTGACAGCGCTGCAGAGAAACCCTGGAGCGTCATTCCGTCTGGCCTTTGGGACGCATGAAACTACAATAAAACACCAGCTGTGTGTGTAGTTCAAAACAGAAGTTTATCATCAACATTATTAGGCAGCTGATAGTCAAGTCACTGATAAATTAGACCAACATAACTAAGAATGGATGCTGTGAATATGGAAGTTTGTATAAAGGATTTTACAAGATTAACCATATATATCTCAAGAGGGGGAGAGAGAGAGCGTAGATTACAGATTAAACTATTTAGGTAAAATTACTGTTATACAACACTTATAAATGTCAGAAGAAGCTGATTCGAGAGAGACAAGCACCAATAGCATCAATACGCTTTCCAGCTGTTTCAGAGCTAACTCTGGCTCACTAGCACTGCGCTAATGTTTTCACCGGGTTCCATATGGGATAGAAATGTACAAGCAAGTATATATATATATATATATATATATATAACTC
>OMNM01034142.1:0-14296 GCA_900302745.1 Parablennius parvicornis | reverse complement strand
TGTATGTGTTTGTGTATGTGTGTGTGTGTGTGTGTGTGTGTGTGTCTGGTGTGTGTGTGTTGGACCTGATGGACCGGCTGTTTGAAAAACTGGAGTTTTCCTTCATTTACAAACCGTTGCTCCACATGAACAGGTTCTTACATCCCCATGGATGCAGAGGTAAATAAAACAATACAGTGCCTGCAGTTCATTAGTTACAGTTCTAATAAGGTGATAGTTAGATTGTGATGTTAAAGACTTCCTTTTTTCCAGGGATCACTCAGACACACATACTGAAGTACTACAGCTTTTCTCGTAGCCGATTTATCAGCGATTAAAGTCCTTAAAGAAGAATTATGATGCTTGTCTGTATTCTATATCTTAAAAACCCATCGAGGTTGGGTGTCCATGCAAATGTGGCCAAAGGTTCAAATAATGAGGAACAGAGTTGTAAACGCCATTCCTTTGACCTGCTCAGACAAGTCGTTGACAAATAGAAGACATTAGCTCACCACAGAAGTCTGCAGGAAGTGTCCATCTTCCTGCTCAAGTCCATGGAGTCCCACAATGAATCCAATATAGAGCCACGTTTAAGTGTTAGGTAATTCTGGGGTTTTCAAAGTGTGGGAGGAAGTTCATTGTGTTTCAAAATGTCTTTCAATAAAAACTTCACACATTTCCCCCTCCACCTTCTCTGCACTTTTTTTTAATCTTCTCAAAAACATGATGCTGGGAAAAGGCATCCATCCCCCTGGCCTCCGTGTTTTCCTGCTCTGAAGCTTCCTGATGGCTCTAGAGGTGAGCCAGCAAAGGTTTTGTGAAACAAACCACTGATGGAACCCAATTCATTATATTCCTTGTTCATTAAATTGGTTAAATGGTCTCCTATGTTTGATCGTTTGTGAGAAGCTGCACCCTTCCTGAAGCTTTCTAAACAAACACTCAAAGCGAGTTATTTATTAAAAAAAATATATTTTGGGGATTACAGTGTTCACTTTCACAAGGCTTCTTGATATTTCTTCCACAAACCGTCTGCACAAGATGTAGAACGGCAACATAACAGAAAAAACAATTGCTACCACAATTATATAAAGATATTACACATTGATTTTGGCAACCTTGTGTATTTATCAAAGTATTATCTTTTGTCACGGTGTTTAGATTTCTGTCTCATAACCTTCCAATCACATATTAGCATATATTTAATTCCATATTAACGTGATGATACTGTTGCATCCCTAAAGCAGATAATGACGCTCTGTAAAAGTATGGCAGCCCCCTGGTGTCCTGCAGGCAGGAATTCTGTGGAAATGTCTCAGAAGATCAGTATCAACAGGATCTTATACATGCTGAGGGCAGAATTTTCTTCCTATAAGCTACAACTTTCTGTGTGAGTGCTGTGAAAGCCCATGAGAGGCTCCCTTATGATCATGGGTGTATTTTTTTTTTTTATAATATCATGAAAATCCATTTCAGTTTCACATGGCTTCATTCATACAATATTGTGAGAGAATATTTATGAGGACCGCTGAGTATTTTAGTGGTTCGTAATCTCATGCTGCCTACTAAGAGTGTCCATGGTTCAAAGCCAGATGTTTTTTCCTGAATTGTGTTCATTTACTCATTTCTTATTTTAGTAAATTGTTTCTTTTTAAGCAACAAATAAGTAGAGATTCTGAGAGATCTGTCAGCTGATAAAATGACACGTCACCACACATCAGTTGACGCCCTGAGGAAGACTGCAGACAGTAAAATAAAGACTCTCTCTCCTTACTTTTTAAGTGACAAAAAAGAAACAAAATCCTAAAAATGTTTTTTGCTGTTTGGATTTTGCAGGTTCTCCAGTATATTTCTGCAGTCCAAAAACGTGCATTTGAAGCCACCTTGTAACTCCAAAATTGTCCAGGTCCTTGTTTGTTTTTGTCTTTTGTCTTGTACGTTGCAAATAAAATTTCAAAGAAAGAAGACGGGGAAAAAAAGAAAACTGTCCATACGAGTGTGTGTTTTCTGTTTCTCTGTTTGCCCTGTGATGGAGTGCTGACATGATCAGGATGCACCTGCCTCTACAGTCAGCTCAGATCAGGTCCATCAGTTGGATAAAGTTTTATAGAAAATGGATAGATGGATACATTTTTATGTTCATTACAAATTACAAAGCACAATGTATGATTCAACAATGCTTTTTGTATGTTTTCAAGCTTCAATGTCTCCTTCTTACCCTCTGCCAGACGATGACAGAAATAAAAGAGTTTCATTCTTGAAGATATTTTTACGGTGTTTTCCACATCTTGCACGTTGCAAAGTTACTCATGTCAGTACATCCTCATCATATCAGATTTACTCAAAATGCAAATGAAGTGATTAATTAAACCCTGTAAGCAACAGCACTTTGACCTCCTTTAACACTTCCCTTGCAGGCATCTGTGAGTGTGTTCTTTGTGGGTTCTTTGTGTCGGTCTGTCCGATACTTTAACGTGTCAATCTTATCTTGCATCTTCATCTGAACATGCAATACCTCTCCAAATCCATTCCTCTTCTTCCTGCACCCTTATAAGGAAGTTATCCGTTCACCAGCAGAAGCCAGCAGGTCTCGCCCCCTGTGCTTCCCTTTGCACTCCCTCTTTTTTTTATCTCCTGCAGCGACGCACAAAGCCTCCTTTTGTTTGTCTTTTGAAGGAGAGGAGCCAATGAAGTGTTGGCCGTATCCTGATGAAGCTCTGAATGTCAAATATTGTTCAAGGAAAGCCGAGATGGTGCAATATCGTTCACTTTTAGACGGAAGCAAGCCAATCCTATTACAACACTGACTCATCTACACACATACTCACACTTACACAGGCTTACCTCCGGGGCGCTCATGATTGCGATCGGTGTGCAGCAGCATAGCGATTGGCATTCCAACATTTTTGGAACGACCTGCAACCAGGACATTCTTCCCCACAGTCTCAATACCTGCACAGAGACATTGCCAGGCATTGAAGCTTTTATATTATTATTATTATATTGAATTGGCATTGTATACTTAAGCTGAGACAAGCAAGAACACGAATGTGCAAGAAGCAAAATTGTTAAGGTCTCTATATACACCTGAGGCCCATTATTAGCGTCAGCATTTTTTGTAATCTCTTGTTATTGTTATGAGCGGAAAAGTAAAGGTGACATTTTACTTTTGAGCCAGGCCAAAATTTTTTTCAGTCTGCACATTAAATAAACACATAAATCAAAAGGTCTACAGAGCTCAATTCAGATCCCAACAACCATTCCCGGACCTGTTTATTTGTGTGTCTGTTGCCTCAGATGCACTATCTGTCTTATTGAATGCTCCAACTGCCTCTGAACTTGTTTATTCAGCAGGTTCTAGACTAGAAATTGTGAGGGGGGGAAAAAAGAAAAGAAAAAAAAAAGAAGTTGCAATAAACCCAGGACATGGACAACCTGGAGTTCAGATCACCACTGAGCTGTGCTGAGTTCAACATGTTAGTTTGACGTGTTGGAGATGTGGTACATAAGTGTTTCAATGTTGTCTTTACGGCATGTAGACGTTTCTGGACCATCATATACCTGGCTGTAGAATTGTACAAAAAGTGCAATAAGTGAGTGCTCCAAGGTAACTTTCTATTCATTATTAATGTGTGGTTTGATAATATCAAAACACTTATGCTACAAATGTGTCACAGGTTGATGAATGTGGGCTGATTGAACATTCATACTGCAGACGTCCTATAAGCCACCATGATGACGAGCGCATGGGTACAATGCTTTTTTTTTTTTTTTTTCCACTTTCCATGTCATTTTTGAATTTCCTAAATGATCTAAGAGATGTTGTTATGAGAAGTGTGTGCTTGCCAAGTCCTATCAGCAGGGACAGGACAGGAGTCAAAATGCTAAACTAAACTTTTGATATCTTTTGCAGACCTTGGGCTGCATGATGATACACTTGTAAAATATAATGTACTCAAAATCCTCTTTCATTTTCCTGACTAAGGAAGAGAAAAACAAGATTATCATTTATGTATCTTTGGCTTGACAATAAAGCTGATAGAAACCTTTCATCGGGTATTTGTTGAAAATTCATATTACTGCCAGAATATAAAAGCTCTTCTAAGTCATATCTTTATCCCTCATGCCCCTGGTATGCTGAGACATCGAAATAAAAAATTCCTAGAAATTAATAGAAATGTCACACAGAGCTCAAGGCCACGCTTCACTTTTGCATGATTACACAGGCCTCACAGGTTACTACTCTGTGGATTGACACCACAATGCCACCCCAGCGATGTGAATACATGTGTTGGCTGACATGAAGGTCAAGTAAGCAATTGACGGTGGGAGGATTGGTATGCAGCAACTATGCCAAAGTCTCAGTTCTGAAGGTTTGTGTTCAAGGGATGAATGCTGAGTGTTGTTTGGGCACGCTGTTAATAACAAGCTATAAAATATAACTCTTAACAGAAACAAAGGGGATTTTTTATATATGTTCTTGTCAGTATTATGCAACTTATTCAAGAAATATTAGTCTGATATCTCACATTTATGGGAAACAATCATTTTGTAATTGACAAAAACATCAATCTGGTGTTTTTTGGGGTATTGATCAAACACAGTTTCAAGAAATCCTGTGACGATGTGACTTGAGGTGCCACCACTTTCTGATTTCTTCAATCTAATGTTAAACTTTGTCCAACTGAATTCCTCAAAAGAATATTCTAGAATATTCAAGTAAAAGAAAAGTCTGATGTACTCACTGTATGTAATAAGGCAAAACGACGCAATTCTAAATTCATATTCAACAACAAGAAATTGGTTCAAAGTGACGAAGCAGCATCAGAATAAAATTGATACAAGAAAGAAGGTTTCAGTAAAACAGAAAGGCCCAGCTGGTAATTGAATCTGGAACAGGCCATATTCAAACAAAACGGGACTCCACAGATGTGTAGTGACAGTGCACCTGGATTACTTTTTTCCAGGAAAGGCTTAACCTTCCCAGAATCACTTCAATATTCCACCAAGGAAAATAAATCTCATAACATTAAAACAGGGATCCAAAGAAAACTACGGTAACTTTCAGGTCATCACTGTCAGAAGAAAACTTCAGTCACAGTGGAGTGATGAAACCACTGCTCAACGCAAACGAACATTAGGATTCATTTCAGGCTCTAAAGTGTCTGGAGGACATTTACCAGGACTCAAGCACTTCATTTTACTCAGAGACACTTACAGTAAAACACAGAGGTGGTAAAATTAATATGATCCCTGACAGAAAGTGGGAGGAAGAACTTCAGGGTATCAAATGATACATAATGAATCAAAAAAGACGATAAAAGGCAGGACTGAGCAAAACATTTAGTTGTGAGTAATTCTTGAAGGCAAGAATGCTTCATTTTTCAAATGTACAAATTCAAAGTGATTGAAAAGAAGGAAAACACACACACAATGAACGGAGTGCTCAAACTCAATGAAAGGTATAATGTCAAGGACAAGGCACTTGGACATATGGACTGGACAAGTCTGAATCACAAACTTAAGAGTCTTCGACCTGTCAAACTGCTTTATATTACTTCACCGTACTCTTCCATATTGAGCTATATAAAATATTTGACCACAAACAGATGTGGTTGCAAAAAGAGAACCTACACAACAATACGCAGGTGGTTGTAATGTTATGGATAGTCAATGTACAAAGGTTTTTTACAAAGCTTCCATAGCTGCTTAACTACAGTGGGAAAGACAATTGGAAGAAAAGAAAAAAGAAGCTGGAATTCCTTCAGATCCGACTCCTCTCCTCAGTGGATCCCAATAGTAGATTAAAACTATATGGAAAACTTCCCATTCAAGCCTTTTGTGTTCTGATTGTCTATGTATCAGTCAGATGGCAGCAAAGCATCTAAACTGTGCAGTAACTGTAGTCCATCAATGTTCGAGTCATGAAAAGTTACCTGAAGGGAGCTCACCAGCTCGAGGTGCAACTGTTTAGGAACAATGGCGCCCTCTGCTGGGTTTGATCAGTAACATAATCACCCAGTTTCTTATTGGCAAATATTCCGAAATCTTCAATTTAACACCAATGACAATCCAACAGATTTATTTAACCTTGAGGAACATTTATAACAGGCGTAATTTTTCAGGCTTCTACACCGAGAGGTTTCTGGAACAAAACCACATCTACTGCAAACTAATATGGCAAATATTGAAGTTTGCTTGAATACTCAAACCCTTTCTTAGTCAAGTGTGAGGCCGTTTGAGAAGGAAATATAATGTGGAAACCATGTATGTTTAGAAAATGAGCACAACCAAGTGCTCCTGGTATCGCCTTGGCCTCATGTCGTATAAATTGGTGGTAAAAGACTGATGGATAGCTGGATCTTCACTGTCCTTTAAAAGACTACTTATTTACAGGAACTGAAGGGTTGAAAGAACATTTAAACAAATTAGTGCATTAAAGAAGATCTGGTAGTGTACCTGCTCGTTTGATGATCTCCCAGACGGCTGCAGGCGTGGCAGGTACCATGGACCTCTGGTCCAGACACAACTTCCCGATATTCACAATATGGAAGCCGTCCACGTCCTTTTCCGGAGCAATGGCATTACAAACTGCTCGTTCATTGATATGTTCTACAGCGGAGAAGGAGAAGATTACCATGAATATGTATCTTGCGTCGATTGCCAGTTTTCCTTAGTAGTTTATATGCAGACATTCCGCCGGGTGTAATCAAACCCGGGTCCCCCACATTCAAAGATCAAGACATAACCCTTATGTGCCACCAGGCAACTTTGACCACACATACAAGAACATGAAAGTGTACTGGATGTTCAGTAACTGTTGAGGAAATTATGAGGGGAAAAAAACAATGCATCTGCAGCTGCAATGACTTTGTTTACCGGGAAGTGGCAGCTGCACCAAGAGGCCACTGACCCTCCAGTCACGATTCATTTTGTCAATCAGCTCCAGCAGCTCCTCCTGGGACACCGAGCTCGGCCGCACCACAGTGTCACTGGAAATACCTGGGGACCACACACGTGATGCATATCGCGTTAAAATCACAGCCATGTTGGACAACATGACACATTAATTTTGCTTATGGAAAACCACGTTTACCCAGGTGTATATGTGTGCCTGTTTCAAATTCTGAACCTGCATCAGGTGGGTCTATGTTGTGTGTATACTGTTGCATTTTACATGATGTCAAATTCAAGAATGGCTACAGAGCTCCTAACTGACCGAGGATGCTGGCCGCACGGGTCTTGTTCTTCACATAGGTCCGACTGGCCGGGTTGTCGCCCACTAAGACCACTCCGAGGTGGGGTCTCATGTTGCCCTGAGCAACCATCTCCTCCACATCGCGTTGGATTTCTCTGTGGAGCTGACGAGCCAACTCTGTTCCCGAAATCACCACAGCGGCATGCCTGGAAAAATTAAGCGCAAAGACATGGCTGCCTGGTTAAATACAAGATGGAACGGACAGGAGTACATATGGACCAATCCATCTTCTACACCATTTTCACTAACTTTTGTGAACCAATCCCAGCTGACTACAGGTGAAGGTAAAGTGTCCATCACAGGACAGAGAGATAGAAAACCACACATTCACACCTACGGCCAATCTATAGTCACCAACTACCCTCATATACATGTTACATGCAAACTCTATCGTCACGTACATATATCAAAGTATATAGAATATCCCTGAAAAACATTTCAAAGAAATTCTGCGTACTGGCTCAAAGCTCCAACACGTCATTTGTACTTTTTTTTTTTTTACTGTATCTCATGCTAAACTGTCTTCAGTTTTAATTATCAAATACGTACATCAAAAAAGCTAAAGGTTTATGTACACAACGAGTGTATTAATGGTTTGGGTTAGCTGACATGGACAATTGTGAAAATAACTGGCTGTGTGAAAAACTTCTATGCGAGTCACATTTAAATATAGTATAAAATATTTTTCTGATAACGATTGTCCTTTAGGATCGTACTCCTACATTGCATGTGGCAATCTCCCAGTTTGGAATGGATTTGACATCAGCTTTATGGGAAAGACTGCTGCTAAACCCTCGTAACGAAATCAATCCTATATTTACCATTTACCACGTATGCAGTTTATCAATATTTTCTATCATTTCGCCATTAACCCAAACCCTGTCTCAGGCCACCATGTGGCCAACAGTTTACCTAACGACAGCTATTTTACTTTGAGTTTGGATACATTTTCCAATACCATCCAGTTAAAAAAAAATGCTTTTCTTATTTAAAAAAAATAATAAATTATTTTCTTTACCCATTGCATGATTAGAATAAGTCTTAATTCATCAGTTAAACTGAATCAAAAATATGATATTTGATACCAAAGGTATGCTAACAGTATTACACTTTGGTCATCATCCACATTATTATTGTTATTAATAATAAAAATAATAAAACAAAAATTATAATAATAATAATATTATTATAGAGAAGGGGAATATAATCTATGAGGAAAACTAAATTTAAAAATGCGATATGCTAGAGCGACACTGAAAAGGAAGAGTATAACAACAGCAGGGGTTAAATTATGGAACTGCATAAAGGATGAAATAAAACAAAACATCAACAGTTTAAAAAGCTTATAAATCATATATCATTAGTAAGTATAAGAAAGAAGAGCAACAATTTTACCTAGGACAGCATAATATATGTCTACAATCATACAAAATATACATCAATGCAGAATAAATATAATAAATAAAAGGTATATGTTGTGATAGATAATATTAACTTAAATGTATATGTGTTTATATGTGTACATTTTTTAATGTTTGATGTGCATGTATAGACTGTATATATAAAACTTGTGTATAGTATATATTGAATGCATTGTAAAAATAGTAATATTAAGTTATCTTGTTTCAAACCTTGTTTTGTTTTTTGTGATGGTGCAGGTGTGTATACGCTTTTGCTTCAACTTACACCCTTTTCGCTGATTATTTGAACAATTGAGTGTTGTTTGTTCTGTTTTTTGATTTCTGAAGATTGCTGAAACAAAACTTAAAATTCTAATTCTAAATATTATTATTACGTAGTGCCAATGGTGCCCTGTCCTCCGTGTAAAGCCCCCTCCCTTCGGATGTCTGTGCGCAGCCCTGTCTGTACCTGCCGCATGAATGGAAATACCCTAGCTTCTGGGCCGTAACGCAGAGTAATGAAAGTAACGTCAAAACGTTACTCTTAATAATAACGACTAAATATGATGACGTTCCACGAAGTTTGGTCTTTCATTCGTTGATGTTGGTTATTGAGAGCCCTGTGAGTTCATCCTGTCTTAATGACTGCGGTGCTCGCGCCGGTGTGATAGCGATAATAGGCGGGCGGGGTTGACCATTAGCAGACCGTTAACGGTCAGCTACGACTACCGGAGTAACTGCGGCGTCTTTATGTAATTCACACATATTTTACGACGCCGGTGTTCAATCACTTCCAGCTGACATCCTTTCCGACTGTACACCGGCACAACCTGCTCTCTCCACCGTGAACGGTGAAGCCTGCTGTCAATCACCGTCCTCCGGCACGTGACGGCGCACACGCGCCTTCGCCGGCGCTCCAGCTTCTCTCCGCATCCACAAACTCACACTATCTCTACCGGGGATGGAGGGGAGAGGAAAAAAAAGTCGCCGCGTTTCGGCCGCGGTTCCGCTCACCTCGTCGCCGACTGCTGTAAATGTCTCTTTTGACTCTCGCATTTTCTGTGCGTCCGCAGCTTGGCCCGACAGCAGTGGTGGTGTAACGTGAGCGGGCTACAAATCCTGAAGGAGGAGCGTAGCGGTGAAACAGAGGCAGCCATGTTTGTGTGTGCGCGCGCGCGTCTTAAAGCGCGTGTACGACGTGCGTGGAGGCGTGCGCGAGTTAGGAGAGAGGGGGCAGGGCGGTGCGTGTGTGGAGGACAGCTGATGAATGGACACGCACACAATGCACCGCCTGGGTTTCTGGTCTGTGTGAGCTGGGATTTAACCAGACAAACAGCTATGGAGAGGCCTCTTCACAGCTTGCTAATAATCATTTTGTGAAAACACACTTTTATTACTGGATTCCAGTGTGATGACGACATATTAAGGTTATAAAATAAATATGTTTATGCATCCATGATCCATCCTTTATACTGCACCCAGAGACAGACATCCGCAAACACATAAATTTACATCTATGGGTCACCATTTAACTGCATGTTTTTGGACATGGGGGGGAAACTTCAGTACAGGAAATTAACACACATGGAGAGAACATGCAAACTCCTCACCGTCAGGCAAGAGTGCTAATCCCTGTACCCCATGCAACCCTAAAAATAATCATAGGAATTTTTTCTTCTTTTTATATACATTTTGAATTTAATCTGATAATTCTGAAAAAGAAAAGTCAGAATCATGAGCTTGTACATACCTTCCATGGATAGCATCTGACATCAAGCAAGAACGTGTCAGGATTGTGATACACATGACCCCTGTTAGAAGATACAGTCCCTTCCAAAAGTATTGGATCAGCAATGCAAATTCTTTGGCTTAAGTTGTTCACCGTATACATTTCAGTATGAGAGAAAAAGATGAATATGAAGCAAGAGTGCAGAATTTCAGCTTTTTTTCCCTGGTATTTAAATTTCAATGTGTGACGCACTCCTCTTCATTATATCCTGAATAAAAACACAGGCACAAACACACTTTGTTTGGATACAAGTGCATCTGAAAATAACTACAGTAATTGGATAGTCACAGGTTGTCAACTAAAAGGTTTCAAGTATTTCATAAATCTTATAATTGGAAAACATGATTTTTGGTAAAAAAAAAAAACCTTTTTCTTTTTTTTTAAGAAATATAAAATCAATTTATGTGTAATAATATACCATACTTTCATGACCTGTTAGCTAAACTTGTATACAAAAAGGCTAAAATTTCAGTGTATGAATGAAAAATCTAAAGTTTAGTGTTTACTGTTTTGTGTCTCTAACACTTTAATGCTGTTGTGGCCATTTTAATTCTGGTTATTTTTCTGATTCTGTTTTGTTTTGTGCTTTATGTGATTTTGTTGTTCCTTCCCTCCATACCTGTGATTGCTTATCTACTTTATTATGACACTTTTCATTATGTTCCCCTGGTTGTTTCCTCCTCTAATATTGAGAATTTTTGAATCTCTGTTTGGATACTTCTTTTTAATTCTGGTAGTTTTAAGCCATGTTTGGTAGTTGTAGTCGCACTGTCTGTCCTTGAGACTGTTGCCATCTTTTCTGTCAGGTGTAAAATAGTCTCTCGTTAAGTTTGAATATATTTTTAGGTCTCTTTCTTTTTTTTTTAATCTTATTTTGTTGTCTCAAAATATTCAATGTTGCATTACATCATGTTCGCGGCTTATGTTTGAAATCTTTCAATTAAAGAAGTTTATCTATGTAGTTTCATGAATTCTCCTGTTATACAATGCTTTGCCAGTAGATGGCAGCAAATATTCTAGAATTAACTGAAGAATAGACTAGATAAGACTAGACGAGACGAGACGAGAGGAGACGAGACGAGACTAGACTAGACTAGACGAGACCAGAATAGAGTAGAATAGAATAGAATAGAATAGAATAGAATAGAATAGAATAGACTGGATTATAATAGAATTGAAAATAATAGAATTGAATACAATACAATACAATACAATACAATACAATACAATAGCATAGACAGTTAAAATATCAAATGAATCAGAATTAAAAAAAAAAAACAACAAAAAAAAAGGTAATTTACAACATTAAATATGCACAAGGTTTAATGTTGACTAAAATTTGCATGGAAATGGAGGTGATTTAAAGGGTCAACTTGAAAAAAAATATGATAAATAATCATGTCTATTCAGGCAATTTTTTACATCTCACATTTGTGTCTCTTATGTTTATTTATGTTATCTATTATGTATCTATTATATATGGCTGTATGATCACAGGGACCCATTGATGTTTGTAAAGGTTAACGAACAAACTCCACAAAGTGTTGTCGTTGGTAGAGACCTTCACTGCAGAGCATGTAAATCCATTAGTTATCTAAAGTAAATATAATTGATTTTTTTTTCTAAGTATAAGTTAGACTTCAAGACATATTATTTGATCCAAATCGACTCTGGAATGTGATTTAAAATTTTTTTTTTTTTTTTTAAACTGAGGTAAGTCCATGAAGAATGACCTGAGTTGAAATGTTCATAATTACTGTATATCATAGAGTGCTGCAATGTAAAAAGCAAGGGTGTCAAACATAAGACCTGCAGGCCAAGCCTGGCCTGCCACAGGATATAAACTGGCCCACAGAACAACATTGGAAGTAAACATTAGAAGAAAAATTTTTGTGGAAAGGTTTTCATTATAGTAAGTGCTATTCTTGATTTCTCCAGAGGATGCTACACTGCTTCCATAAGACATATCACATCACTGTGACCTTGACTGAATAAGTAAACGTTAAATAATGTTGTCATTAAAACTGGCATATTGCATCACCGGCAGATCAACAGTGGGAGAATGCATTTGTGAAAACATCCTTAAACATTGCAGAAATCTTGTATTCTAACAATAGGCTTAGTCCAACATAAGCGAGGAGAATGTGTCAGAATGAGTATTTTACATTGGACTTGTTTACAAAACAATCTTTACTCTAACAAATATGTATTTTGTTGCTGTGGGTGTTTATTTATTATTATGCTATATACTGTATGTACTTACAGGTTGCACTGAATGTAGCCCTTTAACTGACAAATTACCAAAGTCAGCTGGTTAGATAAATACAAGCTAACCACAAGGAGGAGTGACAGCTCACTACATTTATGCAATTGGATTCCAGCATATTGTTGTTTTAAGGCTGAAATGTTTTTTTATTTAGGAGCATAAAGTTATGCAACATACACAATAACACTTATCTTATCTGAAATACTGATTTGTGAGATTTTCTCTATGGAGCCTGAAACAAAAAACACCTGTAAAAACATGCATGTGCCACAAAAACCTGAATGATGGTGCCTGGTTTCAGTTGTTTATGTCCCAACAGTGGAAAAGAGGCTGTTTGTTTTAGGGAGCCATAAAGATTAAAGCTTGATTGTCAAATGACATATGTAGAGGAAAGGTTTGTTTGAGTGGTGGGAGTGTTTTCAGAAAGTGTAGTTAACGCTGCACCCAGGAAGGCTTGCCGTGACACGAAGCTGGGGCAGATTGTACACAATAACCAGAAGAACAAAACCCGGTGTTATTAATGGCTGTTACATACATTTTCTCTGTTTGCAGATTGATTAGGCAACTATGTAACTGCACGGAGGAGACTACTACAGTCACCAAGCAGAACTCAATGTCGCTCTAGAAGACTCTATAACAGCATGAACAAAGAGGATCGATTTCCTGTAACTGTGACGAAGATGTGAAATTTGTTGTTTGACTGTAAGAAGGCAGACAGTACATGGAAAGCACAAGATGTCTATCTCTTAGCATTTAGATGACGAGTGCAACTATGGTAACAAAAATGTGTAACCTTTTGAATTATGGTAGTTTCACTTTGGTGCAGAAAAGCAGAGCAATTCAAACGAATCCACATCAGACACAATACAAATGCAAACATTTGCCCATGTGTTGAGTTGCCCGGCTATATCAAGAATTATTTACTCACTCATGCTGGCTATATCAAAGTTTAAAACAATTCCAATTCGGGAATCTTTCGACATCTCAGTGGGACAAATACAAAATGATGTAATGTATCAATTCTTTGAATATGTTCTGACCTTTTTGTCACATTTAGGGAGATATCCAATGAAAGATGACTATACAAGCCAGCTAGCAACTTGATCTGGATCTGTAAACATCAGCTCCGCCCCATAGTGAAAAATCCATCTATCCCCACTTTATTCAACATATAGGGCCACTAGAAGCTGGATCCCATGATAAAAGGCCTGGGATGAAAGGCATAGGAAACTCAGGGGAGGTCACCAGTTCATCACAGGGTTATTACTGAGAGAGACAATGAACCACGCGCACACACCTTCACACCGCTGACCAGTTTTGAGTCACCAATTGACCTAACACTAAAGTGTAAACTCCACACAGAAAGGCCATAAAGCTCAGAATTGAAAACTGTGGTCTTGGAACTGAAGGACCTCTGCTCTAGCGGTTAGGTGGGCGGGGGCTTTGTCTTCTCTCAGGTTGTAAAAATCGAATTTTCACATATCAAATAAAACCCATGAAGACACTCGTTACACAATGTAGAGCTGGGAGGTCAAGACCTTGCTTTAATATTTAAGCTGATTATTTGAACTATTCAACACTGGTCTATCCATATTTATCTTTTT
>OMNM01034141.1:11170-28850 GCA_900302745.1 Parablennius parvicornis | reverse complement strand
CCATTAGGGAGCCGCTTAACTAGCTAAAAAGGCTAAAATAGCAAAAATGTTTAAAATGACAAAATAAAGGGACTTAATTCATGTGAAAAAAAAAAACTTAGAAAATGCCTCCAAACCCTAAAAATACAACAAAATATATATTATACACAAAACTCTTTTTCCCCCCAATCCTGGTAATTAACATACTTTGTGGCAAGTATGTTTGGTGATGGAAAATGGTGAAAATGATTCTTTAGGTCATAAAGGTCACAGACCCCTGATCTACAACATGGAGCTTTTAATAAGTTCGTAAATACGCTGACAACTCTAAAGTATTTGTACTATGACAGCGAGATTGTCGGGAATCTATATTGTAATCCTAATAATTTACGCGGCAGCATAATCTGATGTGTTACCCTGCATTGGCACCTGGAGTAGTGTTGCTTTGTACATAAATAATATCTTTGTAATTCATGTTTTACATAATATAAATCTCTATTATTTCCAATGTAGCTCTGTCTGACATCTAGAGATAAGTCATTCGCATCACGATCTGTAGCACAATAGCATTCTTTCAAGGTGCAAGTATAAAAAAAAAAAAAAAAAAAGAAATCCTGATGAATGGAATCAGCTCGGCTGGCAGTGTCTGTTTCGTGAATGTGTGTTTCACCTTCTGTTGCTGCAGCTCTCTGATGGTATCCTGGGCTTTTTCCAGACTCTCGCTGGCCGTGTTGCACTGCTGCCTCACCACCGCCAGCTCCCTCTTGATCACGTAGTTCTCCTCCGCCTCCTGCGCTCGCGTCACTTGACCCTACGACAGAAACCAGAGCAGGGTGGCGTTAAGACTTTTTGTAGAGTTTATTCTGTTCAAATCTCGTAATACTGGTTAGAACAACACTCGGCATTCAGGTAGTACAATATCATTAAGTATATAAAGGAATTTCTAAACCTTTAAAAGCTTTTCAATATATTGGAAAAGGGGCTTCATTGCTTTCTTGCAAAATGTTAACAAGGACCAAAACTCATATCCAGCAAGTCTAAGTTTAGGTGAACTTATTAGGACTCTTCATTGAAAGCTCTTTTTGGTGTGACTTGACTCTACCAAGCATCAAGCACTGAAGGTTTAGACATGTTAGAAATACAATCTGTGCCATGAGGTCATGTTTACACGTACCTGGGTTTTTACAAAAACGGATATTTCCCCCTCTACGTTTACAAAAAAATTTGCGAACCCTGTTCGTGTCAATGCAACCCTACACCTGTTTCCAAGCAGCTATGAGCAACTAGACCTGTAGGGGGCAGTGTAGCGAGACGCATGGAGCCATGAAAGTCTATCAGAATCCTGGAAAAAAAACACAACTTCACGAATTGTGATGTAAATCTTCGCCTACCTCCCTTTAGATTCAACCAGAGACACAGAGTTTATCCGAATCTCCACCATGGGCAGAATTTTCAAGAATCATCATTTGTGGTGACTCGTAGCTGCGTTTATGTGTAAATGTGCGACACAAATGCAGAGAAATATCGCAGTTTTTTCAAATACCCGGATACTTGTAAACGTGCCCTGAATATGAAACCTTCAAACACAGCAAGGCACACACCTGGAGTACAATCGAGTCATTACATACGTGGTACATATGAAGCTACTGCCGAGTGACAGACAAATCTTACTACAAGCAAGAAAGCAAATAAGCACATTTACTCCAGCTTGAGGATTTCATTCACATTTTGGTAACTGACACATTTCCGAGTTAGTAAAACTTGTCAAAACTTTAACGTGCTACATGCAGGGGATTGAACGAGCTCGTCAAGTTTTATCACAGATAAACACAACATGCATTCAGGGGTTTCAGGGTGGTTTTGTGGACTGAGCAAGTATGATAAGAAAAAAGAAAAACTCCTTCATGCACTTTTGGCTGATTGAGAAAAGGAATAGAAGCAGTGCGAAGAGGGAGGAGGGAGGGGGGCAAAGTGGACAGACAGAAAAGTTTAGTGGAATTGGTTTGACAGTACTCTACCTGTATCAGTCTGTCTGCCAGAGCAGCACTCTCCTACAGTGCAACGGAGGACAGGAAGGAGAGGACGGAAGAAAGGGATGAAGAGAGAGAACAAAACAGAGGGACAGCAGACAGAATAAATCACAAAGAAAACCCCAGAGGGAAATCCGAGGGAAAGAGAGAAAGAACAGGATCACAGATGAAAGAAGAGATTATCATTTCACACCAAAACAAAAGAAGCCATGAAGAGGAGTGTGTGGTGAATAAAAAGAGGAAACAGCAAGATCATTGAGAAGAAAAGTATTTCACAGAAGAGGAAACATTTAAAGACACTCAGTTGCAGAGTGCTGGGGCAGAGGAGATTTGATTTTTTTTAATCCACCACGACTGAGCATCCACACAAACAATGTACGTTTATATGCTTTATAGAGAAAATACATTGACTCACTGTAAGTGTAACTGTAACCTTCCACATCCATCTCCTCTATCACTCTATCCACACACTCACATTCACACCTACAAACAATTCAGAGCGGGGCTGTCAAACACATCCGAGCTGGTAATATAGTGCCTTAATAACTGAAGAGAGTGAATAAACCCCTGAAGCTCAAGTCCTACTTGTTTTTAATTTTCAGCCCAGGGGTGTCAAACACATGTTACTTCAGGGCCATTTTTCATTTTGAGTAAGCCGGACTGGTAAAATAGTGCAAAAATACCCTTTATTTTTAAACTTTTAAAGTTTTTCTTTGTTGTGACACAGAGTAGACGTGATGAAAATATCTCTTATTTTCACAAAACCAAACAATTACTACTGAAAATGACGACAATCTCAACATGAATCCCATTTTAAAGAAACTTGATGCAAAAAAAGCAATGCGGGAGCTCGCTTTCATGGCAGCGTCACTGATAGCTCAGCTCAGGTCTCGGTGTTGTGTTGTGACCTAGGAGTCTCAGTCCGCTTAAATTCTGCTGATTTATAAAAAAAAGCTATTCAAGATGACAGACGGTCTCTTACCTTCTCCAAAGTTTCAATCCTTTGCTTCAGCAGCCTGTTTTCTGTGCGTAACCTCTGCAAACACACAAAGACAAATACAGGTGTTGTGTAAAGCCTTTTTACATTTAGAATATAACACTGTCAAGTGATCGATATATCAGGCATAAGACATTAAGTAAAACCCACCTTGATCTCAATTTGCTCCTCCATTTCTTTGTTCTTGATTGTTGTGTATTCCTTCTCAAGTCTGAAACAAACAAGACAACAAGTGCAATTCAAAAATAATTTTCCATATTTAAATGACTGCTTTTATTTAAATGACTGCTTTTAAAAAACCTTGCAGTTATGTTTCAAACAATCACAGTTTAATAATATTTTATTTACGTTAATTAAGAAACTTAAAAAAGGAGTGAAGGGGAAAACTGCTTATTTCTTCTTAACACAGCAAAGATAAAACACAGGATGCCAATGTGAGTCGGAGTAAAAAAAAAAAAAAACCCCTCCGCATCAGTGAGAGCAAAACAAAAATCCTCCCGGGCTACACTAAGCCTGTCCATCTGAGTAATGAGCGTCCTCACTTCTTCATCCTCTTGGGGTTGTATTTGACCTGGTAGGCCCTGAGGATCAGCTTGTCTGGGCAGCTGTCGAACTGGTGGGGGATCACCTTCTGGAAATGCTGTCAGACCAAGAGAAAAGAGAAAGAGTGACACCGCGGCTCAATTCCACATTAAAAGGAAACAGACGAGATATAAATAACATCATCTTCCTGATATATAAAAACAACAAAATGACAAATTTTGACTGGATTAAACAGCATGTGATGTAAAAAAGGATGCTCACGGTATTATGTTGTGTTTTTGAGTTTTTTTATATTTAACAGCTGGAAATCAAGAATATATGTTAAGACTTTTAAAAAAAGTAAAGAACTGGCAATAAAAAATTTTTAAATTATAATTTGTAAGCAAATGTTTTTATCTGATGGAAAATTTAATTAATTGAATGTTTAGTTTCTTACTTGGAAATATCAGTTCTTTTATTATTTCTTTTAAATTTGGAGGGTTTTGTTGCTGTCTGTGTGATAAATCAAAACAATTCAGTTTTCAACAGTTGTTTGAATGTAATAAAACAATGTGAGAAGGCAACCCTAAACTTCACTGAATCTTGAAGAAAACATTTATTCTACTAACTGTAAAACAAGAGCTAAAGTCAGTTAAATTAAAGACAAATGAAAGAAAATTGAACAAACAGTGTTTTTTTTTTTTTTTAAGTTATTGATTGATGTGATACAAAAAAATCCAAAAGTCCTTCACGTGCATGTTTTTTTGTGTAAGTGTGATTAGTAACAATAATAATTAGTTTTCTCCCCGGCTGTCAACACAGATGCACCCAGATCCTCGAGGGCAAACAATTCAGTTTTCGACAACAAACTACCCAAATAGAAAACAATGTGAGAGTTCTTTACATGCAAAACACAGATTTAAAAACCTTGCTGACTGAATGAAACTGCTTTTTTTTTTTTTCTTTCTAGATGTAAACTTTAGATTTGTATCTCAGGAAGCTTGCGTGCAAAATGGAGAAAGTGGGACGTGGTGGGTTTGAGTCATGGCTGAATATCTACATGAAAGTCATTTCTGCAGAAAGTGTCACACGTGCGGCTGCTTTACCTGCGACATGCCCTCCATGTCCAGCTGAATGAGGTCGGTCTGGTTGTACTGCAGGATGGCCAAGCCTACACGGAAGATGATCTCCAGGCCCTGCGGAGACGTCGCGTGTCTTAATAAGGTCTGATTCAATAAAGAACTGGAGGATCTGATGTCATAATACATGTGATTTCAGCGTATTTCTCACCTCATACATGAAAATATCAAAGATGCGCGTGGCGACAGGCAGAGGGAGGAAGGTAAGGAAAAGTGTGAGGAACCAAGATGAGGCGTACATGGACGTGTGGAAACTCTGGGACCGGAAATGGACATTCAGCTCTGGAAGCTGCTCCTGAAATCACAACAGAGCGGTTGGACCAAGTCAAATAAACAGAGAATTGAACCGAAAACAACACTCAAAAGGAAATGATATGCTGGAGATGTGAATAAGTGTTTTGCTGCCACTTGGTGGACTAAAAGGTGCACTGCCACACTCAAGACGACCCCGGTGCCATTTACCTGGAGCAGGTACTCGAACTGGTAGATGCAGAGGCCGAGCTCTGCCATGCTGGGTTTGAACAGTTCCCGCAGACGGTACTCCTGCATCAGACGCACAAACACACA
Source organism: Parablennius parvicornis (assembly GCA_900302745.1). NCBI lineage: Eukaryota > Metazoa > Chordata > Actinopteri > Blenniiformes > Blenniidae > Parablennius > Parablennius parvicornis. The sequence goes on along the minus strand of OMNM01034141.1, from coordinate 23,616 downwards.
AAACGCCTCCTCTTCTGGCATCTGAAAGGAGGTGAAAGGAGGTGAGTGAGGTTCCCGTACCAGGTTAAAACAAACTAAGAAAAAAAAAACAAAAAAAACAAAAACTTGACTGTTTAATAAATTCAGCCACTCCAATACACCACAGATAATCTCGAGAGACTTCCTTGCAATATTTCAATACACCGGCCAGGCATCGCTCAAAAAAATCCAGTGGGACTGATTAGAATGATCCTCAGACTCAATATTATGGCCCTGGAGGCAAAATATGCTCATTATGGATTGTTTTCCCCGAAATATCCGATTTGATCATTACCTGCATTAGGAGCAGGCCGACGATGAACGCGCTGCCTTGGCAGTAGCCCACCTCTCGGTCCACCAGAGAGTACGCCTGGAAAAAAGAAACACACACATACATTACATTACATTTGCTCTGTGACGGTACAAAAGTGACATCTGCAAACCCGACTGAACAGCCAGGCTACGAGAAACAAGATCAACAAGTCACCAGAGGTCCCGTCATTTCCTGAGCAGCTCAACTAATCTGCAGATTGTCAACAAGTTTGTTTTCATAATGATCCACAACACATTTCCACATTTGCTAAGAGTCTCTGTGGGTTTTGTTTCCAGGAGGGAAATCGCATTAGAAAGGTCAGAGACAGCCGCGCAAAACAGAAACATTAATGATAGTTAACCAGATCTTTTTCAGATTATGATTTTTTTTCTTCCTGTAATACAACAAAATACTCAACTACATCAGGATAAATAAAATTTCTTCTGATGTACTGTAAATTCAACAATAATCAGCAAATGTGGCAAATCCCTTAATTTTTTTGCAAAGAGGATGTTGATTTTCAAACATTTGATAGCATTACTGAGTCAACTGACTTGATTTCTTTTGGCTAAACGTGTGAATGATACTACATGAGGCGGAGTAGTAATTAGCATTGTAGCTTTAGAACAAGATAATAGTTCGATTTTTGGCTTTGGGCCTTGTTAGAGTGATTGATGGCACCAAATACTCAGTAGTTATACTGTACTTTTGATTGTGTATCTCTCTGAGTTCCCCCGGTGATTCACTCGTGACCTGTCCAGAGCGCAACCCGAGTTCTGCAATTTGTGAACTGGAATAAACTCCACCTCCCTTCAACAGACAGCATGGTGCTGATATGCATCTAGTAATTCACACTTGTGTCACGTGTGCATGCACTGTGACACTGGAAATCACTTTTATCCCGCTGATTGACACTTCAAGTGCAAAAATGCATGTTGTCAGCATATCCGTTTCTATCAATATATTCTGATAGATTATTAAGGGACGACAAAGATCTCTGGTACTTTTACATTTACGTTTACATTGATTGAAATATCATCAGAACAGCGTTCGCAAACACAAATAAACACGACATGAGCCTCAAATAGCTTTGTGATTTGCTAGTGTGTAAATTCAAAAACTGCGTCTACTGCCTAATGGACATAAAGGCCTAAAGAAATATTCACCTTCATGACATTGAAGAGGACCTCCTGCCCCAGGCTGTCCTGGCCTTTGAAGAATTCGTGCTCGGGGTACGTCCTTGCGATGTCCCTGCGGATGAGCTTCTCGCAGGGGGAGGACATCTTTAGCAGCTCGGAGTACTGGTTCTTCACTGGCATGTCGGTGGCGTTGCCCAGTAGCTGCCAGACGATGGCCCGGAAATGATGTGGGATGCCCTTCCTGATCAACTCCTGGAGAAGAGAGACAACGAAGAGAGAGATCCGATGAGAGAGAGCCTGCTTCTCTCTGCGCCGAGGAAGGAAATTCAAAGAAATCTAACGATCACCGAGGAGCTAACAGATCAGCAAAGAGTGACAATTTGTGGAATGATTACTACAAACACTTAAACAAAGACTGTTTAGCATGATTTGTTATTATTACATTCAGTCATCCAGAACACTATGATTGATCGTTCCTTTATTATTTGACATCTGTCAAGTTAGTGAGCAGCCAACAAAATTCCTGCTTGGTTTTGCTTCGCTCCCATTTTGTCCTGACTCATTTTTTACCGTCTGTCCTTCGATCCATCTTCTCCTCCCGCGGGTCTACGCTTTTTTGAGATGGAGCACGCAAAGCAAGAGGGAGGGGGAGGCGATGCACAGGCAGAGATGAGCACTGGTGCAGTGCAACAAACAAACAAACAAAAAAACAAAAACAAAACGCGACAATTTTGGCTCTACTGTACTTAACAAGAGGAAAACGGCTTCATTCTGACAGATGTCAAGCTTGAGGTTACACTCATAAAAGCGCATTGCTTTATATGCTGACTGGCTCCATAAAAAGAGAGAAAAGACTGATGTATTCACAGTCCGCTGCCCTGTGATCTGAACTTGCATTTTTTTTTTAACCTACCTTTAGGAGTTTATCTTTCTTGCGTCGCCACTCCTCCCACTCGTTGACGATGCGGCCCCATAAGATCCAGGTGTCTTCCTCCAAGTGCGACAGGTTTGAGGAGGCCGAGGAACTGGAGACGAGTGAGGAGCCGCTGTTTCGCCGCGAGCCGCTCATCGACCGCATGGACTTGGAGTCGGCCTCCAGCAACCTGCAACAAGCACAACAGGAAGCTGAGACGATGATTCTTCTGAATGAAACTAATTAGATGGAGCAGCATGTGTGTCATGCATGAAAAGGCGGATAATTGAGAGAGATGTGAACGAAGGTAAGCATTAACAGTCATGGCAGGCCCGTAAGGCGGTGAGGCAGACTTTGACATTGTGAAAGATTCCGACCTTGAAGAGGCACGTAAAGTCTCAGGGCTTGTGGCCTTAGATTACGGTAAGAGAGGCTGAGCCATGAAAACACCACAGCAGCAGCCGTATGGCATCCTGCACGACGAAGGAAATGTTGAATTTCCAAAATACGACTTGATACGACTTTGAAATACCAGGTGAATACATTTTGTTGCGTTTTACTGCATTATTTAGCCTTTAACTCATCACATAGAGAACATCGCTGAATTAAATAGCTTCTTTTTTGTTTTTAGAAAAACTGCTGACTAATTAATATTTTAAATGCTTTTTTTTTTTTTTTTTCTGTGTTGAGTCCATGAGGCAGCAGGGCGGTAGAGAGCAGAGCTGATGTGATTAAAGAGGTCGCTCTTTACCCCGAGGGCATCAGGTTCAGACTCATTTTGACTCCTGATGTCTTCTTGTTTTAAGTCACTTGCCTCCTCTGCCCCACACACTGATGCTGTGTCCACTCAAACTGACTGCAGCAGGAAACGAATACATGAAAAGTGACTTGTGCTTACAGCCAACGCTGAGACTCACGAAGACGAGATAAAGGATCATGCGTTTTCTCTGAATTTGAGGGGTTATGTAAAGTGAAATGTGGAACTAAATTCGTAATTACAAATATTCCATCCAGAATCCGCTCCTCTCGTCGTGCAGGATTAAATCTTATCTAACACCGGGATTAAACCTCACCCTTGAACAGAAAAGTCATTTAAACTAAACAAATCATTTTGGTATTGATCCCTGTGAATGTAACGATTTCAACAATGAATGAGCTTGTCTGGTGAGACTCAAAGTCTCATAATGGAGGCTAAACAGTTCAGAAGATGGTGCACATTAGTCACAAAATTCCTAATATTTGTTTAATATAGAAACGTTTTAGACAGCATTTCAAGTTTCAATCAAATATTTTGTTATGTTTCTAAAAGAGATGAAAAGAGAGATTTTAGTCTACAGTGTTTCCTTTATGTCATTACAATGATATATAACAAATTCTGTGTGTCAACGATTATCATCCCAGGAGAAAAATACTTTTGAATTTTAAGTAGAATTTAAACCAACAAGTTTGCTTTCCTAACGTCTCGGCAATGAACCTCCGAACTTCACATTTTTGTGGTATTACAACAAGCAATACTCAGGCCAAAAACAGTAGATCACCAAAAATGACTGTATCTTTATTTATGACTGCATGTAGCAGTCATGTGGCTTTTAAGAAATATAACTCAGTCCCTCCGGAATAATAACCACAGATTTAGATAACCACTACAATATCTCCAGATGTTTACACTTAAATCTGCAGACAGAAATAAACCAGAAACACAAAACAGCTCCCAGATGTTTAGCCTGAAAGTGGAGGGAGTTGGTTTTGTGCTGGCGTGAAACACAAGCGGAAGTTGCTCTCCAGGGAACCACTTTTCTACCATAAAGCAGAAAGAAAAATAAAGTCCCAATGGTCCCGGTGGTGTCATTTTAACATTGAGTCACCTTCACTGAAGCTCTGCCGTGTTGAGTAGCTCATGTGTTCTTGTGCAGTCGCACTGTTTGAGAGACACATAGGATTCACTAGGAGTCCATGTGTGGAAGCTAATTCAATAAAACTTTAAAAAAGAAGAGGGAAAAGAAGAACTCTCCATTAGCATTTTCGAAAACATTATGAAATAACATGGATGTGTGGATATCACAGTAGTGTTGGTATTGTGATAACGACAAAAAAAACCCCTCTATTTTTGTTGATGTTTAGAACAACTTAAAACTAAACGTTCTTGAAACCCTTAAGTGTTTTTTTTTTGGTTGTTTTTTTTAACTCAGCTTCACTATTAGTATTAGTTCAAGCTAAGTGGATGTAATTTAAAGAAGATAAAGTCAAGACTCACCAGTGAGAGTATAAAAGCTTGCTGATATATTCTTAAAGCCATGAAATTAAAAGCCTGTTTTGAGTCGGTCCTTCTTCCCTTTCAATATTTCACACTGGATTCTCAGTTCTAATAATTCAGTTTGTGTTAGTAAGCTCACCCCGACAGGACACTGCTGCTAATCTCACCTGTTCTGCTCTTCCAGTTTGGCCAGAAGCTCCAACTCATCCGGACTCAGGTTCTCTGAGTCCGCCGGCGAGGCCGCGGGTGCCGACAGCACTGCATCATGGGAAGAGGAGTCCGGGCTGAGCACGGGGCTGCCGGTCGACGGAGGGTCCTGGTCCATGCCCGAGGGTGAGGACGGGCAATCCAGCTGAGAAGGAGCTCCACCCGAGCCCTCTCTTTCTGGGCTGTTGCTGGGGATCGACATGGCGTTGAGAGTGGAGCGAGACGGCAGCAGCAGCGCAGTTAAAGTCTTAAAGGGTCTCGGTGTCACACTGCTGGTCTTTCTCCTGAGTCTGAGTGTTGCCTGATAAGCCACCTGATGATCTCGGGAGTTAATATAATCAGAGATCTTCAAACCTGTCAGGTTAGAGGGAAATAAAACAATGAAAATGAATACAAGCGGTTGAATAGAGTGAAGTTTAACATACTCATCTTTGGTCTTGATTGATTCTATTGCTAATCTGGGGGTAAATGGAAAAAAAAAATCAATCCTCAGTGTCTTTTCTAGTGAAACAAAAAGCTCATCTATGTTAAGTGTGTTTCACTGATATGACACGTTATATCACTCGACTCGTCGCCTTCTCAGCGGGTGAGTCTCACACATGTAGTTGATTTCTGTAGAGTAACTGTCACAATATAGTTTTGATCATATAGAGAGAAATAGATATTTGTGTTCAAATGGAGAAAGCATAATAAAAAAATCACTTAATCACAATTACAATAACAAAAAGTATTTGTATTTCACTTCTCTACATCTGATGTTCACTGGTCTTGTACACTTATGCTGTTGAGTTACCAATTCACAACCTTTAGTTCAATTATATTCAGGAATTCAAGTTTTCCAATCATGTTTTACCCGCAAAAAAAACCACAAAAAAAAAAACTCTCTCAGTTAGATTCACTTTAAAGAGAGTAAGTCTCCTTAGTTCATTTTTGTCCCATCTCTTGAATGTTTGGGAAAACAATCGAACAATCCACATCTAAACATGAAGAAAGCCCGTCCACACCCGGGCTCAAGTGACTACCATGAAGGAGCGGCTCTTAGTCACTGGTGACGTCAACTTGGCGAGCGTCCAGACCCGTCACCGCAGTCAGACTCTGCCACGAGGGAAGTTTTAGACGGAGGAAAACTACCCGACTGACGTGATCTCGAAACTTGAGTGAACTACAGAAATAATTCAAACTTCTGCGTAGTTATATTTTCATGGGAAGTGGTGAAAGAAGATCTGATAATGCCGTCCTGCTGCTAATTTCACGCTGCGAGGCTTTTAAAAAAACCCGAGTCATGGTTAAATACTGGTGGGCATTTCAGAAATCGGGCTACAGGAGCGATTGCAAAACAGATGAGGAATTTATCAAAACCGGACTAATTAATCCAATTATCTACCGAGTTCATTCAGGAAGATAACGCAAATGTCGCACAGCTTATCAAGATCAGACACTGCTGGCTTCACACAGAGACATTTGGAAAGCTTTTCATTGTCTACTTCTCTCATGTATGACGTAATTATAAATCAAGCAACACCATATCAGTCTGTAATGATGGAGAGGCTTTTGTAAACGATTCCAGCTATGTGTGTGTTTGTGTGTTCTCTGCTTCATACTTACTAATCACGGCAACTGATTAGGCATGCATTTCTGGCTAAAATGCAACAATCGACTTGCTAATGCTAGACGGTGCGGCGAGGAAGATTGTTGGCAGACTGCGGCGAGGCAGTGTGAAGACTTCACATAGGCAAGAAGAAGGCAGACCCAGAAGTGAAAACTCATTCAACACAAACACACACCCTGAATACAGATACGATCGGCTTCTTTTTGTCTTTGCGCTGCCGTCAGCCCCCAGAGAGGCAAGCGCAAGAAAGTGAAATGATTGTGTGGAGAAAATGAGCAACTATCCATACTTCTGTTCAGCAAAAACGTGGAGCTCCAGTCAAACTCCCCCAGATGTGCCTTAACGGTCTTAGAGATGGCAGCCCTGTGGAAAACACCGTGTGCCGCCCACACGCAGCGTGACTGACAGCCAGCTAGGAATAACTGGAAAAAAATCAAATACATGTAGGGAAGATGTGCTCATGCAGATGAGATAAATCATCACACGTGGAAAATAAATCAGCAGTCTATTCTCAGTCAGTGTGGCCATGACAGCAATGGCAGTGTAGAAGATCAAAACAATGCATACCTGCTCTTGTATGCATGTATTTGAAAAAAGGATTCCACAATGCAACACACTGGAGTGTCGTTTTTTTTGCAATGTGATCAAGCATGCAGGCTGAAAGACACATTCAGCAGCCTATATAATACGAAGCATAAGAGTCTGACAGGCACAGCAAAACAAGGCAGAGACAAATATAGCCTGCGGGAGAGTAACGGGGAAAGAGAGGAGCAGAATAAATGTCTGTATGGGAAAGAAACAAGGACCACATTCATGCATAGCAACCAGCCCGATCAAAAGAGCCATTAACAAGCAAATGAAACTAAAAAGTCGTAGAAGAGTTTCAGGAAAAAAACAAACAAACAAAAAAAAAAAACATTAGTAAAAATAATTACCCAAAACCAAGCTGTGATAAAATCACAGGTTTTTGTATGTAAAAGGATGACATTATGCTTTTTCCTTCTGAAATATTATTGGACAGATAACCTAGTCCCATTGATGCATCTGCTATGTCAAACACAGATTAAATCTAAGCCCTCCAGTAATCCATTTTCAATACAAACACTCACCAACTTGGCGCAGGAAGGAGTTAAAGCCGGTCACAGCTAACATTAAGAAAATCATAGGTTAAGTCCTGAGCAGGTCATCAGATCACCACAGGGCTTCTAAAGAGAGATGCGCAATCATTCACACAAAAGAGCAAGCAATCAAGCATGTCTTTGAAAAAGAGAAATCCACACAGAGAACGCCTATGAAGCAGCGGGATTTGAACCGGGAGCATTTTTTACGGTGAGGTGCAAACCACTGAAATATCATACACTCAAAGTAAATTGTCATTAGACAAAAAGGAGCACCTCATCTAGACACTAGTGGTTGAAGAAGCTTCTGAGTCTCAATGTATGTAAAGGTGAATATAGAAGAGACATTTAAGCACACCAAAAGAGAAAATTTATTTTTTCTTGTCGTGTTTTAAAAAAAGCCCTCTACAACTAGTTTTCCTGTGTTTACGTATATGAAATTCAACATCATAGTCCAAGATTGAGGCAAATCCATGAATAAAGACAAATCTCTATTTAACAACCAATTGCACTTCAGTTTTTCTTCCAAAAGCCACTCTGCAGTTTAAAGGGTCGTCCTCTTCACGGTACGGAAGTGGAATTGCTTCAAACAAGCTGTGTCACTGTGTCAACTCATACTGCAAAAAAGTGCGAGTCTCACAGGACTAAAGAGTTTCTTTCCGTTTCATGGAAGGACACCGTGAAGGTCTCAGACAAAGCAAGACGAGCCACTTTCCTTTTTTTATTTCAACGCTCGGCTGTTGTCCCATATATGGCAGCAGGCTCGCTATAATGTCACTGGATACTTGCAGCCTATATGCCCCACACATTAATGTGTGTGTTGTTAAAGACGCACATCCGCTGTGTCACAGACCCGCTCTGTTATAAATGGACGTATAAACAAATGTTTGTCTTCATGTTGAGTTTTTCTGTGCACGGCTATCGTATTGTGTGTCATTTATGCCTGAATGCACCTTCTCAATGTACACAGAGACAAACCAGACTATTGTTTCTTCTTCTGCAGACACACGTTTGCATGATCAATGTAGACTGTACACGTATGTATAAAGAATAACAGAGACTTTCCCTCCATCCATCTGGCGTTCGTGACATGGTGGGGGAGCTGATCCAGCCTCGGGCCAATATGATAAAGAGGGCAACAAAAAAAAAGGAACACCCGCTTTGATCTCCTAACAACATGCAACCAAAAACAGATTAAATGAAGACATAGTACATGCTATCACAGACAAAAATGTAAAACTCATTCCGCATTATATGAGTGAAATTCAGAAGAATCAGCCTGTTTCAGAGGGTCCTGGACCCTCCTAATGTGAGCATGCCGTCCCTTCAGGGCCTTGTTGAGATCAATCCCTTTGTGGAGCTGTGGCTGTTAAACCCTGCTGCTCTTCAAAACTCATGATCTCACGTTTGGTTACTGACACGCTGACTCTTCATCTTTATGCTACTTAACTACTCTCCGCCCTGTTCTTGTGACTGCAGCTGGGCTACATGTTGCTCAAAGTACCCCATTGTGAAGAAAGAGATGGGATTTTGTTTGTGACGCCGCCGCTGCTGCTGCTGCTAACACCCCGTTTCTCTCCTTGCCTGATTCGTAAAATCAATAACTGGAGTCAAACTGACCCAATGCATGGACTCTACAGACATTATTGATGAGTTAAATACATGGCACATACAGTGCATCAGAGCGATGGTGTGTGAAGCAGATCCAAATCCATTTAATGCATCATGAAAGCAGGATTTTTTTTTTTGAAAGCAGGCATCCTACAGCAGTGGGAAATGCCACTTTTCCAGCTGTTAATATGCAGTTTCTCTTGTCTATCTAGTATCTATCTCGTAATAACATGAATATGGATGCTTTATGAGAAAAATTTAACTCCAAATGTTTAATTTTGTTGAGCACAAATCCTGGGAAGATCCACCAGAAGCGTCATTAGGGAAATTATAAATTTTTCAAACAGCTTACAACTTACAAGCTGCACTCTACAAATCGATAATATGTAGGACATTGCAAATCCATTTACGTCCATCGAAGGCTGCAGATATTTTCATGACATTTGTCAAATCAATAATCAATGAAGGAGGAAACACCTTGCTGGCAATTAAAATGTAAAAGACAAAGTCTTTTCTCCAGTGCTTCTACAGGTTATGGATGCTTTATATGACGAATGCTTCTCCTGCTCTAAATTTAGTTAGTATCCCTCGCAACATTGTCTGGCTTGCTCTAGTGCCACTGCATTATGATAATGTCTACGGATCGCCATTAAGAGTTTTAATGTACAAGCAACTACTTTGCTTTGATGTAGCACTGAATATTAAAAGCAATCGCACTAATGTAATTGAACTAGAATTACTACTCACAGACATGTACATCCACAAACCATGTAATTGTCTGTCCAGATTCATTAAATGTTCCAAATGTGATTCTGGAAACAATCAACTATAAATGGGTCAGAAAGAGGGACAACCATAAGCTCCAAACGGCTTTGCTCACAAAAAAAATCGAATTTATTCATCCAGGAGTCCATGTGGACACTTGTAGTGGATATTTAGACTTTACCTGAAGGCTTTGTAGAAATGTTGCAATATTAGTAATGCATTATGGCTCGTGACATCTGATCCAGTTGTTCTAAGTTTGAGTGAGAGAACACACTGGTGTCTACATGGTGTTGCAATAACAAGAATGAGACTCAGAAAGCCTAAAGTCTCACATGGCTCTTGTGCATAGAAATGTGTCAGACTATAAAATCTCTTATTTTTAAAAGTGGATCACAAATTGTGACAACAGCAACAACAGGCACATATTCATTGTCTTTGTGAGGACATAAAAGGCAAAGAGGTCCGAGGTGAACAGCAGTCATCAGGTATCAGGTATGTTAGTTTGTATCCGAACCCCTTGAGAAGCCTTGGTATTTTAGTGATCTTCTGACCTTTGCACAATGACTACTGTGAAGTAGCAACAGTAACTTAACAGCTACAATTGAATATTAATGTCAATAAAAACCTTTCTGATCATCTTTTAAAAAACACAAGCAAACAAAAAAAAAATAACGTACTATAACTAAGTTCTAAATTACATTGGGATAACTGTAAACAGTGATGTGGTGCTGAACACTTGTGCACAATTGACCCAAGGGTGATGTCCAGCAAGAATGATGTCCAGCAAGGGTGATGTCCAGGTTAAGCTTGGGACCAATTTGTCTGAGTCTGTATGTTTTAGATGTGTCTAAAGTTAACTGGTCATTGTAAATTCCTCGTTGGTGTTATTGTGTGCTTGTGTGTGTGTGTGTGTGTGTGTGTGTGTGTGTGTGTGTGTGTGTGTGTGTGTGTGTGTGTGATGGCTCACAAAGGTGGAGTTCCTCAGGAGAATCTGGGTCTCATTCAGGATGAAGTTGAAAGTGACGATGTGATTGTCTGCGTTCCTGTACAGCACCTCGGACTCTGTTGCACAAACACACAACACACGACAGGCTGCAGCACTGTGGAGACCAAGAAACACTTGGTGCACATTCAAGTTCTCCACAACTCACCGACGTGGACTCACCGCTGATCCACGTGGCCTCGGGATCCTGAAGACTGAAGTCCACTTTGTAGAGGTCCCAAACCGTCAGCCTCGACTTTCTGCTTCCTGGAAGTTCAGCTGGGAGGCGGCGAAGAAGAACATACAGGTTACAGCAGAACACAGAGCAGTTCTCGGGACCTCCAGGACGAGAGCCTGGAGGACCATGTTCCTCGAGTGACATATGATGGAGGAGCTACAGCATGAGGGAGGCGGAGCTTACCTGGTGTGAGGACCACCACAGACATGCTGATGAGTGAGCAGACCACCACGATGACCAGCAGAGAGATGGCGATGCCCTTCCAGTTTCTCTGAGGAGGGTTGACGTCCACAAACTCCTGCAACACACAATATATATTCTTATATAAATAAGAACACATACACTATGAGAAACAAAATAACACACAAAGTAAAAAAAAAAAAATACTTCCACTGCAGATTGTGTACTGTCAACATTAAATTCAAAACTAAAAGTAATGCAGCATTTAAATATTCGCCCAAAAAAAAATTATAAAATAAATGTAAAATAAAAGGGGGGGTGGGGGCTGTGAGAGTGAATGAAAATGCACGCGCCCGGCGGCTGTTCCCGGTACCTCCTGCTGCTGTGGCTCCGTGGACGCCGTCATGTCTCCTCCGCCCGGAGCTCTCCCGGCAATACCGTCCAAACCTGCACGCCACTCTATACGTACCGCGCGAGCGTCAAGCTGAGCTACCATCACCACCTTCATCCGGTCAGGATTTCAGAAAAAAATTATTTGATCGCCCTTCGAAGCGCTTTTCTAAGCTTTCTGTTCCTCATTTCCGCCCCGTTTAATCCCATTTTTTAACGTACGAAAAGAGTAGGACAAAAAGATTGACCTCGGTGCTCGAAGGTTTAAACTTCGTTTCAAGAGAATCTGTAAAGGCTGCTCTTATTTTGTAGGATCTGAAGCGAACTTCCGCTGAGTGTCGCTGTCCGTGGTGCTGAAATCAGTAAAGGCGTCAAAATAATACATAAAGTCTATTACAAATAGTAATATATGCGAGTTTTCCACGTGTTGTGTTTGAAGAAACATTAAATTTTTTCTTAAAAACCTCAGGAAGGTCCATTTATATTTCAACAAAATACATAAATATATATTTAATATATAACTGACATGCTGTGCCTTTTTTAAATAGCTGATTATGTCACACGAGCTCTTCAGGGACCTTAGAGTCTCTCTCTTACACACACACACACACACACACACACACACACACACATACACACACACACGCGCACACACACACACACACACACACACACACACACACACACACACACACACACACACACACTA